>JAGEOH010001326.1:0-23713 GCA_032207245.1 Pardosa pseudoannulata
TATTTATTTTACTCCGTCCAGGGCATAATAACTTAGATTTAAGACATGCATCGATATATGTAGGCAGAAATGACTAGGGTATTGAAGAGTTAAACAAGACAAATATTAGTGAGCGATAAATAAAGAATAAAATAGGAACAACTCTACTCGCACATCACACATTCATAATTACATTCGATATCTTTTTACCAATTCCTGACCAATCAGTAATAAAGGAAATTTTGCCTGTAGTAACGAATAGCTAATAAGATTTCGACGTATGCTTCCATTTAAGTCCTTTGTACTTCTCATAATGCGTAACTGTTCTACCTTTAAATTCGATAATCGTTTCTCACTGAATAAGTTGCAAATGGCAGATGGTAAGTTTTTTATATTGATTGACACAATTCCTCGGAAAATCTGATTCTTTCCAGAAAGCTCCAATTGCTGTGTCAAGTAATACATGTTGCTTGATTGTTCGTCACTTACGAGGAATGGTGGGTTTTACTAAAGATATAAGTAGATATGACAGATGGTGTAATCTTTTAATATTCTGTAATTTATACGTAGATGGGAAATTTATTCGCAATCTTTTTTTTTTTTATCACGAAGAACATCATTTCAGCGATTCTGTTTTGTTAATTGACTTATGCATCATTTTAGGCATTTCTATATTGCAGGGACTATCTATCTATTCCCTGTTCTTCTACAGGGGATGGGTAAGAACATGGAATAATTTCCACAGCATGCACTTTAACACTAGAATTACGGCGGGTGTCATTTTGACAGCTTGACAAGAAATCTGCATATTTCTCTATATGATATAATATATTTGTGAAAAATAAATTAAAATAACGCAAATTATGACAACTACAGTTTGTTTTTAAAAATATACAGACTTTGCAGGTATGTAGGATCAGTTAAACGATTTACTACGTTCTCTCCTAAACTTTGATCACTTGGTCTCATTTCATCTTTTCCTAAATATGGAAATCTGTTTAATAAGTATTTTGTCCTAACATCTACTTCTAGCCAAAATTTTATTCCGAATTTATCGAGCTTGTTAGGCATATACTGCAAAAAACGGCATCTTGTTTTTGTAGGGAATAACTGTTCATCAGACGTAATATTTTCATTTGGTTTGTAGCAAAGCTTACAGTTTTCTATAAAAGTATTCCATACCTCGGATATTAGTGTAAATTTATCACACTGCAAACGTGAAGACCTTGTTAGTTTATTTTCAAAACGAAGAAATTTCATAACTTCCGGAAACCTATCTCTACTCATAGTTTCATAAAAAAACTTTGGTCCCCAAGTCTTGGACCACAAACTAAGAATTGGTAAGCCCTTGGCGGCTAATGCCCCCTTACGTACAACAACGCTATGAATGCTTCCAGTTCTGCTAATAAAATAGTGAAAGAGTCATTATGACGTTTAAACTTATTTTCAACATCAGTATATAGCCTGCCGTATTTCTAGGTATAATCATTTGTTAGGGCTAAAATAAAAATACGATTTTCTTGAAAACTTTACTATTTCGTAAATCACAATGATTTACGAAAAGTCAAGAAAGGATTAAGATATTTGCAAAAAAATAGAAGAGCTGTCAGAGATAAAAGTTCGCTAGGTGTCAAAATGACCCCTTCCGTAATTCTAGTATTAAGGCATATAAGGCATTCTCAAGCTTCGAAAACGGGATTTTTCAAGTTATCATTTAAAATATTGCATGTATTTTACAGATTCCAAAACTGTATAATTTCAACTCTTTTTTTTTCACATGGTAGATATATTTTTTCGGTGACTTAGTACTCGTGTAAAAATTATCTATCTTTTTACAAGACTGGAAATTTTATATAAAAATTTCAATGACATCAGTTCAACCGATGAGTATATATAATTTATTTCTTTTATAAATTATTATTTTCTATTCGGGAAATTTGTAAGAAAAATTTACAGCTGTAAATTGCTTGTACATTTCTATATTCAAAAGAAAGTTCTGAGATCTAAAAACTAGGGCGTTAATAAGTGATGATGAAATGTTTTTTCATCTAAATACAGTGAATAATGCTGACTAAAATATATATATATATATATATATATTTTATAATATATATATATATATAGTTTATATATACATATATATATATTTATATATATTATATATGTAATATATATTATATATTTATATATGTATTTGTATATGTAAATATGTATATATAATATTTATACACATATATATACATAAATATTATATATATGTTTTATATAGTCATATATAAGTCTAAAGATTAAAGAATAACACAGATTTCCTTATTCTCCTACAAGGGATGAACATGGAATAATTTCCACAGCATGAACTTTAAAGTATGCATAATGCTCTCAAACTTTGAAAACTGGATTTTTCAAGTTTATTTAAAATATCGCATGTATTTTGCTGATTAGAAAACTGTATAAACTCAACTCCTTTTTCAACTGTAGATATATTTTTTTTAGTGATTTAGTACCCTTGTAAAAAAAATATATATCTTTTTACAAGACAGGAATTTTGTATAAAAATTTCAATGACATCAGTTCAACCGATGAGTATGTATAATTTATTTCTTTTATAAATTATTATTTTCTATTCGGGAAATTTGTAAGAAAAATTTACAGCTGCAAATTGCTTGTACATTTCTAAATTCAAAAGAAAGTTCTGAGATCGAAAAAATAGGGCGTTAATAAGTGATGATGAAATGTTTTTAAATCTAAATATAGTGAAAATTACTGATCAAAATTCCTATATATATATATATATATATATATATATATATATACATAGACATATATATATACATATATATATACATATACATACACACATACACATACACATATACTCATACACACATATACACATATTTTATAACTGCACATATATTACATTATACACATACACATATACACATACACATACACATATACACATATATACACATATATATAGACATATGTATATACACATATGTATATATATATATGTGTGTATGTGTGCGTGTATGAATATATATGTATATACACATATGTATATATATATATGTGTGTATGTGTGCGTGTATGAATATATATGTATATACACATATGTATATATATATGTATATATATGTATATATATTATATTAACATACATATATATACATAAATATTATATATATATATATATACACATATGTATATATATGTATATACACATATATATATACACATATGTACATATATATATGTATATATATATATATATATATATATATATATATATATATATATATATTTATATATTGTATACATATATGTACATACATATATATACATAATTTTTTTATATTATTATATATACATGCATACATATATATATTAATATATTATATATATATATATTATATTTATATGTATATCTACATATATATACATATATAACACACATATCACACCACACACACATATATATATATATATATATATATATATACCCAACCCTTTTTTTAATGATAAAATATACATGATTATATGATAAATTTGGGGATAAGTTCCATAGCTTTAAAAAATCGTATAAGAGTATGTCAGACACTTTTTTAGTCTAAAGATTAAAGAGTAACACATATTTCCTTATTCTCCTACAAGGGATGAACATGGAATAATTTCCACAACATTAGCTTTAAAGTATACATAATGCTCTCAAACTTTGAAAACTGGATTTTTCAAGTTTATTTAAAATATCGCATTTTTTTTTTTACTGATTCCAAAACTGTATAAACTCAACTCCTTTTTTACACGGTAGATATATTTTTTCAGTGATTTAGTATCCTTGTAAAGAAATATATCTTATTACAAGATGAGAATTTTGTATAAATATTTCAATGACATCAGTCCAACCGATGAGTATGTATAATTTATTCTTTTATAAATTATTATTTTTTTGATTCGGGAAATTCGTAAGAAAAATTGCAAATTGCTTGTACATTTGTAAATTTGTAAATTAGAAACTCCTTTTATATAGCAAATAGAAACTAATTTTTATAGTAAATAAAAAGTAATTATCTATTTTTATATTTGTAAACTGCAATTGTGAACGAGAGATATATTTAGTTACATACCATGATAAACGATATATATAAACTTTCCAATGCGTCTACAGTTTTTAAAACTTACACCTTTTAATTTTTAAAAACTTAAAAATAAGACACACGTTTAAATTTTCGGGTTTAAAAAACACATTATAAAAGATTTTTTCTTCAATTTGATTTAAAAATTTAGTTTCTAATATATATTTTTCAAAAGTTATCTTGCCAGTTCAGTTTTGTTTGATGTATATGATTTATACTATTTAAAAAAATACTACTTGCAATGATAAAACTAAATATTTTTAAAGCTATAAAAGATTTAAAACATTGTAAAATCAATTTCTAGAAGTAGAACTAATATTAACTTAGTAATAATATAATTTAATAAATGCTTTTATAATCAAGATTTAATTTTTGGCAATTGTAAGATATATTTAATTACATAGTACACGATATATATATATATTTATATTATATATATATAAGTATAATTATTATATATATACAAACTTTCCAAATATTTAATGTTTTTCAACTTACCTTTTAATTTTTTTAAATTTTAAAATGAGACACGCTTTTAAAAATTAAAGTTTAAAAAATATAAAGAATTTGTTTTCAATTTGATTTAATTTCTAATATACATAATATATATATATATTTTATTTAATATCAATTTAGTTTCTAATATATATATTTCAAAAATTATCTTGCGGGTAAAGTTCAATTTTGTATATATGTTATGATATTTTAAGAAATATACTACTTGAAATGATATAACTTAATACATTTTAGAGCTAGAAAACGTCCTTAAAAACCATGTAAAATATCTGAAAGCAGCAGAACTTTGTGTTTTATGATGAATTTAATAAATACTGTTATAATCAAGATTTAATTCTTGGGAGGTAATATGTTACTATGCCCCCTTAAGACATTATTCTGCGTATCAATATTTTATATACCTTATTTTGTATTCATGATCATATCTTAGTCAGTCAATTCGTAGTTTTTATGAGCTTTTCAAGTGTTCCTGCTTATTAGATTTCTCCGGTATCATCTTTTAGTCGCTTTTTACTGTTTCTTTTCTGCTACTATAAAAACTATTCCACTTTAAACGCAAAATGAATAAAAAAGATATTGCCTTACATTTTTGATGATTTTCATGCAGTTTCTTTACAGTTCTTAGTTTATTTCGTAATTTTAAGAAGTCAGACGCATTTAAAAATTAAAGTATGAAGAATAAAATTTCATTTCATATTGATACAGAAATTTAATTTGATAAAGATATTTCAAAACTTATCTTGGTAAGTGAATCTCATTTTATCGTTTATAGTATATTTTCTGTGTTATTTACAAAATATTCTGCTGAAATACAAAACAAATAAGATGAAAAAAAAAGATATTTATGTTTAATTTGATGTTAAAGACTTTTATCTTCACCTGATCTTTTTATAGAGTTATATTAAAAAATTTCTTCTTAAACTAAAAGGATCAGAACTTTTTAAAAAGATTTTTAAATATACAATAAATGAAAAAATGAAATTTAACTTGTAAGATGACTTTTTAAATATATATATCAAACTAAATTTGAAGCAATTTGAAGTAAAATCTATTTTATTCTTTAATCTTTAGACCTAAAATTATTTAGTTTCGTTACACGAGGGTTTATTAAGAAAAAGCATACAAAAGTTAGGTAAGAAGTAAATAAACTGTAAATCCACCTATTCATAAATTAAATTTTGAAATTTGTAAATTAGAAACTCCATTTTTAGTAGCAATTAGAAGCTAATTTTTATAGCAAATTGAAACTAATTATATTTTTTCTTTTGTAAACTGCAATTGTATACGAGCAGTATATTTAATTACATAGCATGAAATACGATATATATGTATATAATACGTATTGTTACAATATACATACAAACTTTCCAATATGTTAACAGTTTTTAAAACTTACAGCTTTTAATTTTTTTAAATTTTAAAATGAGATACACGTTTAAAAATTTTAAAAGTTTAAAAAATATAAAGATTTTGTTTTCAATTTGTTTTAAAAATTTAGTTTCTAATATATATTTTTCAAAAATTATCTTGCAGGTAAATGGTGTTCAATTTTGTTTGGTGTAAATACGTTATGATATTTTAAAAATATACTACTTGAAATGATAAAACTAAATGCTTTTTAGAGATAGAAAACGTCATAAAAATGCTTGTAAAATTCATTTCTAAAAGCAGCAGAACTTAGTGTTTTATGATGAATTTAATAAATTCTGTTCACACACACACACACACACACACACATTATATATATATATATATTTATTTATATGTATAAATATATATATATATATATATATATATATATATATATATATATATATATATATATAAATATATATATATATATAAATATATATAAATATATATTATATATAAATATATATATATATATATATATATATATATATATATATTATATATATATATATATATATATAATATATATATATATATATATATATATATATATATATATATATATATATATATATATATATATATATAATATATATATATATATATAATTATAAACTTTCCAATATGTTAACAACTTTTAAAACATGCACCTTTTATTTTTTTAATTTTAAAATGAGACACAAGTTTAAAAATTACAGTTTAAAAAAGTATAAAGATTTTGTTTTCAATTTGATTTAAAAATTTTCTTTCAAATAAATAAAGATAATTTTACAAAAATTATCTTGCGGGTATATATCGTGTTCAATTTTGTTTGGCGTATATATGTTATGATATTTTAAAGAATATACTACTTGAAATGATAAAGCTAAATACGTTTTAGAACTAGAAAAGTCATTAAAAACCTTGTAAAATATCATTTCTGAAAGCAGCAGAACTTTGTGTTTTATGATGAATTTAATAAATGCTGTTATAATCAAGATTTAATTCTTGGGAGGTAATATGTTACTGTGCCCCCTTAAGATATTATTCTGTGTATCCATATTTTATTTACCCTATTTTGTATTCATGATCCTATCTTAGTCAGTCAATTCGTAGTTTTTATGAGCTTTTCAAGTGTTCCTGCTTAGTAGATTTCTCCGGTATCATCTTTTAGTCGCTTTTGGCGGTATTATCCATCTTTCGAAGTGTTCTCTTGTTTACCCAACTACCAAAATAAACTCTCCCTAATAACCCTCTACAGTTTAAGCTGACGACACCGCCCTCGCATCGTCCCGTAATTGCCCAGTCACGATTCCTCAGGTCTAAAGCAGCGGCGTAATGATTGCTCGGTCCCCCTCCTCTCTTTTTTTGCCTCGGCGGGGAATTCTCGTTGACCTCTGGGTGCCTGCGGATCTCTCGACTCGGCGATCGTGTCTCAGGTGTGAAAATTACAAACTCCAGATCGCCGAATAATTGTAGGGCCCCCGTCTTATCTGGCGGCGGCATCGCAGCGCAGCCTGCGCAAACGGTGGGGTGTGAGGGGCCGGATTCGAATCTCTGGAGGAGCAAAGAATGGCATGCCTGCAAGATTGCGATGCGAGATTGGGGACGGACGCAGCGGGACTTCTTAAATATAAATATGTACTCACGGGGGGGGGGGGGGAATGGCTTGGCCAATTGCGAAAGACTCAAAGGGAAAGCGGCTTTCTTGGTAGAGTCCAGCAAAAGCGGCTTTTACCACACCACGTCTGTCTTTATCACACACGCCTCGATTTGCGGTTTGATGGACAGTTATTGTCTCCTCTACGAGAATGACTAAACAAAGACGGGTTTATCGCAACCGCTTATCACCCGTAATAAAAATGAAACGGTGACAACTAGTTTCGAACAACAGATCGTGAAGGATTAATTGAGAATCCCGTCTTCCAATGACAGTTCCCACATGCCTAAGGTCGTGACTGTAATTATCCCAATTATTAAAGGATGCAGAGAATAGTACATTGTGACAATCTTTCTCGATATTTTTCAACTTGATGGACTGTTAATTTGCTCGGAAATAGTTATCTCCTCTTTTGTTTTTATAAAGCGTTATTATGGAACAAGAGTCTATGAAATTAGGAAAAGATCAACGAGTCAAGAAGAGATATTTTGGATTTCAAGGAGATACTAGATTTTCAAATCTACTTTATTTTCTTTAAAGAGTCTCATACCTCTTAAAAGAAATCAAAAAATCTTTCTTTTTATTTTAACTTGATGGACTGTTAATTTGCTCGGAAATAGTTATCTCCTCTTTTGTTTTTATAAAGCGTTATTATGGAACAAGAGTCTATGAAATTAGGAAAAGATCAACGAGTCAAGAAGAGAGATTGTGGATTCAAGCAGATACAGGATTTTCAAATTACTTTATTTTGTTTAAAGGGTTTCATACCTCTTAAAAGAAATAAAAAAAATCTTTCTTTTTATTTTAACTTGATGGACTGTTAATTTGCTCGGAAATAGTTATCTCCTCTTTTGTTTTTATAAAGCGTTATTATGGAACAAGAGTCTATGAAATTAGGAAAAGATCAACGAGTCAAGAAGAGATATTTTGGATTTCAAGGAGATACTAGATTTTCAAATCTACTTTATTTTCTTTAAAGGGTCTCATACCTCTTAAAAGAAATCAAAAAATCTTTCTCAAAATTTAAAAAAAATTAAAACATCTTTCTTTTTATTTTAACTTGATGGACTGTTAATTTGCTTGGAAAGAGATGTCTCCTCTTTTCTTGTTTTTATAAAGCGTTATTATGGAACAAGAGTCTATGAAATTAGGAAAAGATCAACAAGTCAAGAAGAGAGATTGTGGATTCAAGCAGATACAGGATTTTCAAATTACTTTATTTTGTTTAAAGGGTTTCATATCTCCCAAAAAAGAAATCAAAAAAGCTTTCTCAAAATTAAAAAAAAAAATTAAAACATCTTTCTTTTTATTTTTTCTTGATGGACTGTTAATTTGCTCAGAAATAGTTGTCTCCTCTTTTGTTTTTATTAAGCTTTATTATTACATGAGTCTATGAAATTAGGGAAAAAATCAAAGAGTCAAGAAAAGAGAGTTTGGATTCAAGAAAATACAGGATTTTCAGCTTACTTTATTTTATTTAAGGGATCTCATATCTCATAAAGAAAAATTGAGTCATACTGAAAATTTGACTGTTATCAGCTCCCTGTTGATCTGTATCAGTTTCTAATTACTGTTATTACTGATCAGTATTATCAGTGATATTTAATTACTGTTATTATTCATAATTATTGATTGAAAATTCTACAAAAATTTGGGAGAAATTCAGAACTTATTTCATCTGTTAAAAAGTTACTAGCCCTGTAATACGACGTTTCTTGATCTATCTTTAATAATACGTCATTACAAAGCGAAGAGAAGTGAGGTTACGTGACATATGTCCCAATTTTTTCTTAATCAAAGAGAGTCACATGACGACTTATAAATTAACACATTGTATGCGGGATACGTACTAGTACGTTTTCTGACGATTGACACTTGGGTAGTGTAACAACAAGGTTTATTTGTGGGTACAAAAATAACGGTATATACAGGAAAACGAAACCGAGTGTTCTTGTCTACTACATAGATTCTGGAAAAAATTAGACAAATAAAAACTAGTTTTTACATCAGTCGATGCGGAACCACAGAACGAGAAGGTTGATTAAAAAATCAATTTAGAATTAAATTAACTTTTTATTTATCCTTGCGAAAATGATATTATATATATGTATATTTATATATTATATATATATTTGTATTTATATATATATATATATATATATATATATATATATATATATATATATATTTGTTTATTTGTCTATTTATATATTTGTTTATATATTTCAATATAAAATACGAAAAGTTGGTTAAAAAATTAAATAATTTTCGATCTATTGAGATTTAACTAAATAACTAAATTTACGCGCAAAACGCCCGCTCTCGGTACAGTTCCGCTGCCAAATGTATCTGCACACAATATATTTATAAATATTTTGAGGATGCATGAAACTTTAAATTTTAAAAATGAAACTTCAAAGTAAAAGCTTCCAAGTTTCATACACCAACAACAAACGCCGAACGCTGGCCGATTGGTTAGAGCGCTGATCGTCGGTACCGGAATTCGTGGGTTCGAATCCCACTGTGGCATGGCTGATCGTAGCCGTTCGGAATCGGCTTTAAGCAATAGGTCCCGGTCTCATTACCCCTCGTGTGCAAAACAGAAGACCGTAGCTCTTCAAACCAAACCAATGACAAACTGTCGTAATTTTTGAAGAAATAAATGTAAAAAAGAAATTGTATAAAAATATAGCCCTGAAAATATTGTAACCAGACGAAACGAAAAAAATAATAATAATAATAATAATAAATGTTAAATCTGCATTTTTGGAAGATACGTTTTAAACCTCGGTCCAAATATTGTTAATGTAACAAGGTAAGGGGGAAGGAAATTTCGTTCGATTTTTTCGGGAAATCGAGAAGCTATCAAATGTTTAAATTACATTTCGAAAAATATTTTTAAAAAACTCCGCAAAGTTTTTACACTCGAATTTTAATAGTATAGATTGTGATATCACGTGATAGGTTGGGTGGAACTACGAGCATTTAATACCAGCAATAATCTCTTGTCAAAGAATCTCTTGTCGAAAATTTGAAGATTTTACTACAAACCAAGTGAATTTATAAACTTGCTTCTTTTTATTTTCAAAACAGAACTTACTTAAAAAACACGTTTCATTCAATATACGCATTATATTGAACCACATTATATGATTCATTCCACAGATGACAAGTATGTGTTCAAATGTGACAGATTTTAAAAAGATTTATTCGTTTGATGACGCTTCGTACAATATTTCTCTTTTATTGCTTCATTCTATAAATGACAAGCATATATTCAGATAAGGAGAGCTTCAAGTAGATTTATTAATCTGATTATGTCTCGTACAATATCCACATTATATCGATGAATTTTATAGATTCCAACCCTTTGTTCAAATATAGAAGACTTCGAACAGATTTATACGTTTGATCAAGCATTGTACAATATCCGCCGTCAAACAGCTTTATTCATATGATCAGTTCTCGTACAATATCAGCATTATACTGATTCCTTCTATCAATTACAATCTTTTGTGCAAATATGAAGAATTTCAAATAGATTTATGAATTTGACCAAGCCTCTTACAACATCCGCATTATATTAATTTATTCTATAGATCATAAACATGCATTCAAATATGGAAGCCTTCATACAGATTTATCAATTTGATCATACCTCGAACAATATTCACATTATATTGATTAATTCCATAGATTCCAACCTTCTGTTCAAATACAGATGACTTCAAACAAATTTATACGTTTGATCAAGCATCGTACAATATCCTCATTGTATTCATTTCTTTTATAGATTACAAACATGTGTTCCAATATGGAAGTCTTCATACAGATTTATTCATTTGATCACGCCTCGTACAATATGCGCATTATATTGATTCCTTCTATAAACAGCAATCTTCCATATGGTGATCATAAAATTTCAATATAGAAGATTTCAAACATATTTATTAATTTAATTATATTTAATCTTATATTGGAGAAAATTATAGCTTCGGATTTAAAGCTAGTAGAATTTAACAACCCTTAAGTGACACATATAATTTATTGCAATTCGCGCACTACACAGAATTTTTCAATGCGAGTTTTTATAATACGTTGAAAATAAAAAGCAAAAAATAATTCATTATAAATTTTTGTCACATTTTTTTAGCGTTTAAAATCTTCGATACCCCACAATTCCTCTTCAACGTATTTACTAAATAAAAAAAAAAAAAAAAAAAAAAAAACAAAAAAAAAAAAAAAAAAAACAAGTTCTTGAACTTTATTTTCTGTCATACTGTATGTTTTCAAAGGTGGAATGTTTTTCTTTCTCAGACGCAATATCTTTGAGATAACGCCAACATGGTAAGGGGAGAAAATTTGCCCAAGGACAGAAAAAAAAAAAAAAAAAAATGAAAGCAAAACGCTGCCATCCCGGCAGCGACAGAGAGGCGTTACTCCAATGTTCACACCCTATGTTTTTATCACTTTTCCAGAATATGTTGGCTAGTATTAAGAAGGGGCACCAATTAGGACTCATTAGGGAAATATTAGCATGGAGAGTGTCTCATCTCTCAAAAGAGACACCAGCAGCTGCGATATATAGAAAAACACAGTTCTTGATAACTATATTTATCACAGAGAAAAAGTGCATATCTTCCCTTGTAGAAATCTTACCGGGTAATACTTTCTTTTTGTCGTTTCTCGGCATCTCGTGTTTATACTTTCAATGAGATCAATACTTCATTTAAATCATAGATTCCAAACGGGACCGGTGTACCCCTCCTCTTCCAACCTTCTAGCAGATTCAGAAGCAAATGAGAGGCGTTAAGGAAAGTGGTCATTAGATATGATTCCTTTAAAAATAACCAATAAATTACTTCTCTTCTAAACAGCCCCTAGGGGGCCAGGGCTTACGGTGCCAACCTCCGTTTCCTAGACCAAGGGCCTTGGGGTACAAGCATATGTTCCGGTGTAAAAATAATAATGTTACGTTGGCCTAGTGTTTGAGTAAGAAAATAAAACTCAAGAAACACATGAATAATAGGTCTTGATTAAATTATTTATAATTGTATAAATGCCTAAGGAATACAAATGAATCAATCAACTTATCATTTTGTTGATTGAAGACTGCTCTCGAGTCGATCCTGAAAAAAAAAAAATAAAATGGCTCTATCTTCCAAAGAGGTTCATCCACACGCCACGGATGCCAGCCGTTCACCTTCGCTCCTTCTGGAAACCCACTTTGTCCGTCCAAAAAAATTCCGACCCTCGCGGAGACAAAAAAAAGAGTCCACTCCAGAACGGCGGGGGGAGAGGGTCAAAATTCCCCAAAACGAACGGACACCTCTATTGGCTGGGAGAAGTCCGAAGTCGCTCTGCATTCAAACCGGTCCTGCCCCGGCATGTCACCTTCGAAGACACACGGGGTGACCGAACATAACTTATTGTTACATCCGGTTAGGTGGTCAACCTTACGCAGAACCCCCAGTGTTTAGTTCTCAAGCATGCTTGATTCTCAGTTTGCCCACCCACTGAAGGGATGAAAGGCTGAGTCAACCTTACCCAGTCCGGGTACCGAACCTTGGACCTGCGTCATGAGAGCTCAAAGCGCTACCTCGACGCCACTGGGCTTCGTAATCATTAAATTAAACGAATGTATTATATTAACCCTAATAAATACAGTATTTTTTGTCAATTATAAACTTCACCACTGTCCACCAACAATCTAAGAAATTTTACAGTTTTTTCTTATTTACCTTTTTATCTTACTTTAGTAATTTTTTTTTTAATTCTGCACACTAAGGCCGTAGGCAAGGGTGGATTTAGGGGACTGGGCCCCCTCCGAAATTCTAAAAGACTGTTTCATGGAAAGAAAATGGATCATGCGTGTGTGTCATACAAAGTGTAATACCTCCACTAGCCTTAACCCTCTCGTTAATTTATTTCTTTTTGATTTTATGCCTAAAATTTTTCAAAATTCTCCCATTTCAATTCTTCTATACTCAATTTTTCCAATACTTTTTTATATTTTCAATGCGATGAATACTTCATTTAAATCATAGGTTCCAAACGGAACCGGTATGCCCCCCCCCCCCTCTAATCCAACCTTCTAGCAGATTCAGAAGCAAATGAGGGGCGTTAAGAAAAGTGGTCATTAGATATGATTCCTTTAAAAATAATCAATAAATTAACCAAATATATTATATTAACCCTAATAAATACGGAATTTTTTCAATTATAAACTTCGTAAATTTCACCACTGGCAGCCAACAATCTAACAAATTTTACATTTTTTTCTTATTTACTTTTTTTATCTTAATTTAATCACTTTTTTCAAAGTCTGCACCCAAGGCCGTAGGCAAGGGGAGGAATTTAGGGAACTGGGCCTTCTCCGAAATTCTAAAACACCGTTTCGTGGAAAGAAAATGGATTATGTTTGTGTGTCATATGAAGTGTAACACCTCCACTAGCCTCAACACTCTCGTTAATTTTTTATTTCTTTTTGATTTTATGCCTAAAATTTTTCAAAATTCTCCCATTTCAATTCTTGTAATCCAAGTTTTTCATCTATCCAAACGAAATAAAGGACATGAATCATTGACATTGCATTCCTTTCACCCTTCTCAAAACTAAAATATGAATTAAAAACTGCTATGTTGAGCCCCTTCTTTTACTTTTCTAAACAGGATGACAATTCTCTCAGTAAAACTTCATATACTTGTAATTTTTATTCAGTTGTATGAATTGCTGCCGACACAATTGTTTAACAACTTGCAAAAGAACCACTGACTTAAGTTTCCCTCTCATGTGGTTTGGTTTGGAGTGCCATGGTCTACTTTTTGCAACGCGAGGGCTAATTACAATCAAGCTCAAACCGGGCCCATATAGCAGTGAGGTCCTCCAGGCTTATCCCGGCTGCAAACGAGGGCTAATGACACCTGAGCCTATAGCTTAAAGCCGATTCCAACGGCTACGAACATCCATGTCACAGTGGGAATCCAACCCAGAACTCCGGTACCGAAGGCTAGTTCCCTAACCATTCGACCATCATTTGACATTCCCTCTCATCTGAATTCATCCACGGAATTACCCCACTCCTTTATACGGTATTTTCACAGTGCTTCTCAACGTGGGGAGTACCCCCACAAAAAGGGCATATGGTTTTTCAAGTGGGCATTTTGTTTTTTAAGGGGCAATTAAATTTTGATGGTATCTAGTGAATTAAGAAGAGCAATTCCCTGGATATCCCCAAATGAGGGAATTTGAAACTGACACTAACTACATTTGTGCGTAATGTAAATTCAGCAGGCATCAAGCAAATGGGTCTCACTAATTTTTTTAGGTGCATCCCATCTTTTTTAAGATCCATTTTGGCAACCTGCATTCGATATCTACTCAGCTTATTGTACTTGACTAAAATAAAGTTTTCTGCTTTTCACTAACTCAGAATTTTATCGGATTATCTTATTTAAAATCTGCTTAAGTTTCTAATTTTTTTTTAAATATATGTTAACAAAGCTTAGCTGGTCGAAGCAAGATCACTATAAGTGTGGCCACGCCGAGTTTTGTTCTACTTCAACGGGGTCAGTAAAGAAGCATGGGGTCTGTAGGCAATTGCCTACTCCACATAATGGATAATTCTGTACTGGGTCCTCTTGCATTATATAGCCTCCACACTATGGCCAATTGTTAAGAATTCCTGATGGTAACCTTGGACGATGGTTTACGGGTTGCATCCACATAGTGGGCCACTAAATGAGCCATATGGATTCATCTATAGGGTATACTTCGCATTTCAGTTGAGCATCTGGCTGTGTTTGATCTTTGTAGAAAAACCGCTTCCGAAGTCATCCTCCGCCAAGGCCATTTTATCTTCCTCCATCGTCGACCGTGATAAGCAATACCCCCTCCAGACGGTGGTAATGGCTTGCAGTGGACCATAGTGTGGAGGAGCCTTTAGCTCAAGTTTGTCCTGGTAATTTAGAATCAGAAACAAGCAAAAGACCCCCTAGCTTCTCCTGCCAATCCCAAAAGTATTGTTTGGGAAGTTGGAGGACACTAGGACCACAATCATATATCTTATGAGCTCCAGTCACCTTTAACGAACACGATTGATCTCAGGCCGATTCGAGCTTTGAACCCGCAACCCTCCAGTTACGAGAGCTTTGCCTTTGCCGACCGAGCGACCGCGGATCAGGAAATACGTTTTGAAATGAAAGATCAAGACAGTAATGTGCATTTTTGAAAGTCATCATGAATTGTAAATATATACAAGATATTAGCAAGAAATAAATTCTCCACTTCAGAGGACTCTAGAATGCGTTAAATTGGTCCAAATGTGATACAATTGGAACTACAGATAATTCAAACTATGCACTTGACATTCATTACATAAAAAAATTTAGTACAAAAATCCGCCTATAGATGGCTCTGTGATACAAATGAAAACATATTTAATATGCTTTATAAATGTTAAATAATATTAAAAAGTAGCATTAAAAGTGCTCAATATGCCCCCTTCATTTTTAATAATAGGACGCCGAATTTATTTTATAGTTATACCAATAGCGTTTTTTCTTCAACGTGGGCATGATGTACAGACAAAAAACTAATGCTCGACTTAACTTAATGAAAATAAATGCACTATGGATTACAGCGCCCCCTAAAGGCAGATTTTTGTACTAATTTTTTTTATATATAAATATAATGAATGTCAAGTGTAACATTTGAATTATCTGTAGATCCAATTGTATCTCATTTGGACCAATAGAGCGTAATATAGAGCCTTCAGAAGTAGTGAACTTATTTCTTTCTAACTCTGTACATGTGCCCAGTTACTTTCTAACCTCAACAAAGAAATTTATAATTCATTTTTACCATAGTGTGGAGGGGCCTTTAGAAGTCACACCTCGCCAACTAGTATGCCATAGATTGGCCTTGGGGACATTTGGGAAGTTGGTCAACCTCGTTGTCTCTCTTTTATGATGGAGGTTGTTGCCGCAAATGATCTAATGTATTGTTTTAACATAATCCTCATAATGTGGGTAAAGGTCATAAAAATTTAAAGAGGAAATCGTCTGCATAACAGAATTATGTCCTCGTCAAATACTGCAATAAGTAAACAATGGTTTGAATAACCAATGGAACATTATCATAATTATGATATGTTTAAATAATAGGTGGATACAGTAATGAAGGAATACGCACATGATAATATTGTATTGGAACTTTTAAGTACCCCTTTTATATTTTCAATTCATTTATACAATTATTTAACGGGAAAAACAAATTTGTAAAGGATGTGTACAATTTTGAACTAATATAAATATAAGCCTAAGAATCGTCCTTCTTAACACATTGACAAACAGTAGGAACAAGTGAAGTTCGAAAATTAACATTATATGTTTTTGTTATTTTTAGAATATTTAGAAGTATAGTTTTACTTTTTCTTCTTAAATAAACTTAATTTTGATTAATTCAGCCCCTTTAAGGTATCCACCTAAGTTCGGAGAACTTTTTTCTTTAAACGTAGAAACTAGTTCATGTTTTTACATTTTTACATTTAATTTTTATATTATCATAGAAAATTACACTGAAAAAACTTATTCCTGGAGATGTTTTTTATAAAATTTCTAATAAATGAAGAAAATTTAGTAAAAAAATCGGGTTTTTTTCAAAAGGTCTAATTTTTTAATAATTTTTTACTTCAATATTTTTTGATGCAACACATTTCTTATACTGGATTGACTAGTGATTTATTGACTGATTTATTGACTAGTGAATCACCTAAAATCTTTGCTTAATTTACATTTGGTAAAAAATTTTGGTCTTTCAAAATCATACACATTGAATTTTTAACGAATTTTCATTACATTTATATCTAACTATGAGTGTAACATCATTAAAAATTATCCAAATTTAAAGCTTTTAGGTCATTCACTAGTAAATACTATCAAAAGCATTCATAATAATTTTCAACAAAATATTTTAAGAACTTTTTGAGAAATCACATTTCAAGTTTCAACATTTTATTAAAAATACCGTTCTGAGAAAAACGCATTTGAAGTTTATGAAAGCAACTTTAACTGTTAAAAAATTAAAATACATGTTTAAAATTCCCCATACTTTCTTGCTTCAAAACTTTCTAATTGCCAAGTTGCTAATTATTAAAAATACTAGAAAAATGTTTAAATTAATCTTCATGAAAATTTAAAAAGTTTTGTCCAAAAAATTATCTTTAAATTCACAACTTCCGGTTCCGAAGTCGCTACTTCCGTTTTGTTTTGAACGCTGTCACTGATGTTTAAACAGCTGTAACTTTTCTTTATGATGCCGTAGAGATAAATCAAAAACAGATTTAGAAGCTTAAAAGTTGACATTTTACAATAGAGAAATAAAAAATAAATTATAATTGTTGGCAAAAAATGACATTTTCAACTTAGACGGATACCTTAATTAGGTTGCGGCTATAACCGTCATGCCGCCATGCGGACTCTAAACATTAAGTAATGGGACAATGGCGGACAACACAGCAAAAATTTAAAAACGTAAATGTCAGGTTTAATGACTCACATAAGCAATTTTTTTGGGGTGCAACAAAGTATTTTTGGAAGTTTTACACGAAATGCTAGTTTATAATCAAACAAAAATAAATAAATGACAAAAAAAATAAATTTAAGAGAAAACACGATCGCACTACTCCCTTCACAACCACGTGCATACTAAAGCTCCAAGTCGTGTAACAGGTAGAAAACGAAATTCAACCTAAAAAATTGTTTCTGGAACTTGACACTAGGTTTTTACTTGTACGCCAGTAAATGCCTTAATAGCCCTAGTGTCTAAAAACGACCCTTTCGTTTTGGAAGGCTATTGCCGTCGTGCCACATAGTGAACTTCGTTTTAACTGCTATAGACGCAAGTGTCCGTCAACATGTTAATATAAATTAATGCAACGATGCATAGTTTAGATCAGGTATGGTAAATAATGACTCGAGGACGTGTTGCGGCCTTTCAGTGAAACTTATCGCTTTGCCTTAATTTGCGAAATTTATACTTAAACTAAATATCGCATTTATAATAGAACACATAGTTTTATTTTTAATTGATTATTATTATAAATATTTATGTCTATTTACTAATTTTAACTATTATTTTGTTATTTTATGAATAATAATAATAATAAGAGGAAGAATAAGAATGATAATAAATTCTATAAGAAAATATTATATGCATGTATATATACTTCCTATATATATATGTATATATACTATATATATATATATATATATATATATATATATATATATATATATATATATATATATATATGTCAGGTTGAAAAGCATAAAATTAATAATTTAGGAGTTTAAAGGCAGAAAACTCAGCGCACTCTTTAATTCAGGCGCATGAATCACTAATAACTCCATTATAAAAGTGCTTGACGCGTAAGAATTAGGAGAGAGCGTCTTCAGAAAAGGTTTCTGTATGAACCTTGGCCAAAAGTAGCTTCTTTCTTATAGTATGGACGCTAGCCACTCGAAGCCATTTTGATGTTTTCATGTGAAGCTGTGCATTAGTCATAAATAAACATATTATCAAGACATCATCTGCTCTATGAATTGTCCTTGGAATGTTATATATATGTATATATATGTATATTATATATATATGTGCGTATATATGTATTTATACTATATATACACATATATATATATATATATGTGTGTGTGTGTGTGTGTGTGTGTGTGTGTAATATATCAAAATTATTTAACTTTAATATTTCCTTAAAAAACCACCTCTCTGCCATTCTAATTTCTTAAAATTTTTCCCAGCCTCTAAACGTCTTACTCAAAGGAGAGTTCACGCCTTAAAATTCTTTTAATACATTTCCCAAAGCTGTCTGTCCTATAGATGTAAATTTTCTGTATTCAACACGTTTTCCATCTGTAGCAGGCTAATGGCTTCCGATTTTTCCTGATCTTAACAGTTAAATTCCCTGGCTAAGTTTCTTGTCCCATGGGAAAATTCTTTCTGTCTTCGCTCTTGGGTGACCCTCTATTCGTGCAGAGTGATTTTGTGATTTTTGTGTCTTTCTCTTGTCGTTGACTAGGCCAAAGATGCCACTTTGGCCGGCCACTTCACGAAGTACCCAGAACTCCCTGGCCAATATTCGATGTGCTGAAGCAAGACTGTTCGGTAAGGGCTGACCGGCTGCCAAGACTACACTGCTGTTGCACTACCAAGTGCTCAAGAAATCACTGCAGATGTAAAAATAATAAACTGCAATGCAATTCGAAATGTCATAAAAGTTCATCTTGTTGTAACAAGTGATGATACTGATAATTTTCTGTAATAAACTTATTCAGTAGATAATGTGATTATCTTTTTATTTGTTTGTTTTCTTCAAGGGAGAGGAAATTTTCATAAGAGACCAGGAGGTTTCTGGTATTGTGGGATCCTTACTCACTAAAAACATCTCCCTTCAGACTACAGCTCACCTAGGGACACCGTACCTCCTTGGCCTTTGTTGCGAAGAACAATCCTACACACCTAAGAGGGACAGATTCATCGGAAAACTCCTCTGTGGCAGCTGTAATGGGATTATCATTAGCGTTACGGTATACAAACACCCAAAATTTACTCATGACATTTTTCTTCTGTCTTTGGCCTATCGCCCCATTCCAGTTCCCAAATTGGCTGACCAAACCCCGAAATCAAGGAAATATCGGATATTGGCCGGTCATTGTGAGGCGATATTGGCTATTTCGTGATTTGGCCGGTCAATTCGGGAACTGGCCGAACTTCGGGCTTTGGCCGTAACATATATATAATATAATATTATAATAAAAAATCTATATGTTATTTTTAATTTCTCCCTCCCTCCCCCCGTTGCACAAGGGTGTGTTAAAACAGAAAAATGTACATAAAAGTAGTATGGTTTGGTTTTCAACCCTACTGTCTACCTATTTGATACACGAAGGTTTAAGAGACCGGAACTTACTGCTTAAAATCGATTCCGTCTGACTAGGAATATCCATGGCAACAGTGGGATTCAGACCCCGAACTTCTCTTCCGAAGAGCACCGCCCTATTCATTCAGCCCTCTGACAGCAGAATGAATCATCTGGTATGGTTTGGTTTGGCTTAGAGCGCTACGGCTTACTGTATTGCTACATGGGAGTAATGATACCATAAACCTTGAAGCTTTTTGCCGACTTTAACTGTTTTCAAAATGATAAACTTTTGCATTAGTTTTTATTTTTAGCGGAAATAATAAAAATCAAATTCTAAATTTATTCTTCTGGTACTTATAAACTTCCTGATAGTATTACGTATAGAAAATTTGTTATAATTTGTGCAAACTGATTGAACGTTATATTGAACTCATGTGAGAGCCCCCTTCTAAACACCTGGCCCTGGGCCCAACTTCATCTTGATCGGACCCTGCAAATACATTGAATCGAATTCCTGAAAAACTGCTACAAGGCAGGTATGAACCAATCTATGTTCATGCAAAATTTTGTATTTCTATGTTTGCTTCCACGCTGACAGACACATAGAGGGGAAATATACATTAATAAGACAGTAAAGGTCGAAGCTGGATCCCTTATAAATAATAGGTAGAAAATAAGCCGAATATTATTCACATTAGACAGCATTAGCAAGTTGATGAAAACCATATATTATGTTTCATTACTGACACATTGGTCTCCCTTATCATTTCTAATTGCAGACGACACCCGATTTTAATTTTCGCGTAGTATTGGGATTTGTCTTATCTGCGCATAAATACATACTCTGTCAATGAATCATTATGAGTGATTGGTATTAATCTTTGAGCACATGCATATTTTTTCACTTTAACAAACTTCTGCACATTGCTCTCTCTTATCATTTCTAATTGCAGACGACACCCAATTTTAATTTTGGCGTAGTATTGGAATCTGTCTTATCTGCTTATAAATACTTACTCTGTCAATATATCATTATCAGTGATTGGTATTAACATTTGAGCACATGCATATTTTTTCACTTTAACAAACTTCTGCACATTGCTCTCTCTCTTATCATTTCTAATTGCAGATGACACCCAATTTTAATTTTGGCGTGGTATTGGAATCTGTCTTATCTGCTTTTAAATACTTACTCTGTTAATATATCATTATCAGGAATTGGTATTAATATTTGAGCACATGCATATTTTTCACTTTAACAAACTTCTGCACATTGGTCTCCCTTATCATTTCTAATTGCAGATGACACCCAATTTTAATTTTGGCGTGGTATTGGAATCTGTCTTATCTGCTTATAAATACTTACTCTGTCAATATATCATTATCAGTGATTGGTATTAATCTTTGAGCACATGCATATTTTTTCACTTTAACAAACCTCTGCACATTGGTCTTCCTTATCATTTCTAATTGCAGACGACACCCGATTTTAATACTGGTGTAGTATTGGAATTTGTCTTATCTGTGTATACATACTTACTCTGTCAGTATATCATTATCAGTGATTGGTATTAATCTTTGAGCATATGCATATTTTTTCTCTTTAACAATCCTCTGCAAGTTTCAGTCGAATCTAAATAGTATGGAATAACCATAAATGAAAAAAATTGTAATTTTGTCGATTTCTTGTAATTCTGCTCATTGTGAGTTTCATTGCAATATTTATACTTTAAATATATTTATTTAAATTGCTACCGTTATTCAGCCCATGTTAGATATTTAATGGCTGATATATTTGAGACTTAATGCATCATATGAAATATATATTATCAATTGTATTAAACTTAAAAATTATATTCTATGTAATAGATACCTCTCCCCTGTTCTTAACCTCATTCATATATTAAGCATGAAGATGTATTTCAACTACAGAAATACGTCTTCATACTACCTTATAAGGGGATGACATGACAAAGCATTTTTGTAAATTTTTAAATCAGAACTTTGAAAATTTGTATGCACATTAATTGAAATATTAGTAAACTAATTACATTAATTATTTTCTTAAAATCAATTAACATTTTTCAATAATTCAATGTTTATAAAATATTTTCAATAAATATATAAATATATACATATTTATATAAACTAAATTCATCGCCGCTACTGCTCCACTTGGGGGTCTTGCCCTACTCTGCCAATCTCTATTTTCCGGAACAACAGTTTATTATTCATAGTACATGTCCCGGCTTGGAGGTTTAACCTTACGCGGAATCCCCAGTGTCTAGTTCCCAAGCAAGCTTTGTTCTCAATTTTTCTAATCCACTGGATGGATAAAAAGCTGAGTCAACCTTGCTCAGGCCGCTGGTCGAACATCGTACCCGTGTCATGGAAGAGCAAAACGCTACACCAACGCCACTGGGCTCACTCACACGCACACACACACACACACACATATATATATAAAAGTAAAAATTAAAAGACTAATTAAGAATTTATATTAGTAATCTTGTTGCGCCTTGCTGCTATCAAAGAAAACTAAATTATATATTAATTAAAAAGGAAATAAATATATAAAGATAGATAATTGGAAAAAATTGGAATAGGAATTGGTATACTTTCAGCTAATTCAAATGGCCATTTAACTAGAGTGTGTGGGTTGCAATCCCCCCCCAGCGCTTAAAGTATACCAATTTCTGTTCCAATTCGTTCCAATTCTTTATCTTTATATATTTATTACCGTTTCAATTCATGTATATATATATATATATATATATATATATATATATATATATATATATATATAATATATGTATATATATAATGTATGTTATATATATATATATATATATATATATATATATATATATATATATATATATATATATATATATATATATATATATATATATATGACAGGTTCCAGTAAACGACACTAGAATCATGACATCATCTTCATATCTTTATTTAAGTCTCATCACACACTACTTTCATTTATGAGTAATGGCGTCTCACATTGGCGCCCAACTTCAAACAAAGGCAGGCTTAACTGCTTTGGGGAGCTACAGGTCTGACTGTGGACCGTGGCAT
>JAGEOH010001327.1:0-23677 GCA_032207245.1 Pardosa pseudoannulata
TTTAACCTTTGAAATTCGACTCAAATCGTTTGTTTTATTAAATTGCCGAGGAAAAACTGTCCGAAAAACCTACTTTTATTAATTTTTAAGAAACTTGATATTTCGACGGTCAGAAGGGGTCGAAAACCTCTTAAATTCATGATTTTTCAGTGATTTTGCGTTTTTTAAGATTTCTCTACTGAAATGAATTTTAACCTTTGAAATTCGACTCAAATCGTTTGTTTTATTAAATTGCCGAGGAAAAACTGTCCGAAAAACCTGCTTTTATTAATTTTTAAGAAACTTGATATTTCGACGGTCAGAAGGGGTCGAAAACCTCTTAAATTCATGATTTTTCAGTGTTTTTGCGTTTTTTAAGATTTCTCTACTGAAATGATTTTTAACCTTTGAAATTCGACTCAAATCGTTTGTTTTATTAAATTGCCGAGGAAAAACTGTCCGAAAAACCTGCTTTTATTAATTTTTAAGAAACTTGATATTTCGACGGTCAGAAGGGGTCGAAAACCTCTTAAATTCATGATTTTTCAGTGATTTTGCGTTTTTTAAGATTTCTCTACTGAAATGATTTTTAACCTTTGAAATTCGACTCAAATCGTTTGTTTTATTAAATTGCCGAGGAAAAAATGTCCGAAAAACCTGCTTTTATTAATTTTTAAGAAACTTGATATTTCGACGGTCAGATAGGGTCAAAAACCTCTTAAATTCATGATTTTTCAGTGATTTTGCGTTTTTTAAGATTTCTCTACTGAAATGAATTTTAACCTTTGAAATTCGACTCAAATCGTTTGTTTTATTAAATTGCCGAGGAAAAACTGTCCGAAAAACCTGCTTTTATTAATTTTTAAGAAACTTGATATTTCGACGGTCAGAAGGGGTCGAAAACCTCTTAAATTCATGATTTTTCAGTGATTTTGCGTTTTTTAAGATTTCTCTACTGAAATGAATTTTAACCTTTGAAATTCGACTCAAATCGTTTGTTTTATTAAATTGCCGAGGAAAAACTGTCCGAAAAACCTACTTTTATTAATTTTTAAGAAACTTGATATTTCGACGGTCAGAAGGGGTCGAAAACCTCTTAAATTCATGATTTTTCAGTGTTTTTGCGTTTTTTAAGATTTCTCTACTGAAATGAATTTTAACCTTTGAAATTCGACTCAAATCGTTTGTTTTATTAAATTGCCGAGGAAAAACTGTCCGAAAAACCTGCTTTTATTAATTTTTAAGAAACTTGATATTTCGACGGTCAGATAGGGTCAAAAACCTCTTAAATTCATGATTTTTCAGTGTTTTTGCGTTTTTTAAGATTTCTCTACTGAAATGAATTTTAACCTTTGAAATTCGACTCAAATCGTTTGTTTTATTAAATTGCCGAGGAAAAACTGTCCGAAAAACCTGCTTTTATTAATTTTTAAGAAACTTGATATTTCGACGGTCAGATAGGGTCAAAAACCTCTTAAATTCATGATTTTTCAGTGATTTTGCGTTTTTTAAGATTTCTCTACTTGAAATTCGACTCAAATCGTTTGTTTTATTAAATTGCCGAGGAAAAACTGTCCGAAAAACCTGCTTTTATTAATTTTTAAGAAACTTGATATTTCGACGGTCAGATAGGGTCAAAAACCTCTTAAATTCATGATTTTTCAGTGTTTTTGCGTTTTTTAAGATTTCTCTACTGAAATGAATTTTAACCTTTGAAATTCGACTCAAATCGTTTGTTTTATTAAATTGCCGAGGAAAAACTGTCCGAAAAACCTGCTTTTATTAATTTTTAAGAAACTTGATATTTCGACGGTCAGAAGGGGTCAAAAACCTCTTAAATTCATGATTTTTCAGTGATTTTGCGTTTTTTAAAATTTCTCTACTGAAATGAATTTTAACCTTTGAAATTCAACTCAAATCGTTTGTTTTATTAAATTGCCGAGGAAAAACTGTCCGAAAAACCTGCTTTTATTAATTTTTAAGAAACTTGATATTTCGACGGTCAGAAGGGGTCAAAAACCTCTTAAATTCATGATTTTTCAGTGATTTTGCGTTTTTTAAGATTTCTCTACTGAAATGAATTTTAACCTTTGAAATTCGACTCAAATCGTTTGTTTTATTAAATTGCCGAGGAAAAACTGTCCGAAAAACCTGCTTTTATTAATTTTTAAGAAACTTGATATTTCGACGGTCAGAAGGGGTCAAAAACCTCTTAAATTCATGATTTTTCAGTGTTTTTGCGTTTTTTAAGATTTCTCTACTGAAATGAATTTTAACCTTTGAAATTCGACTCAAATCGTTTGTTTTATTAAATTGCCGAGGAAAAACTGTCCGAAAAACCTGCTTTTATTAATTTTTAAGAAACTTGATATTTCGACGGTCAGAAGGGGTCGAAAACCTCTTAAATTCATGATTTTTCAGTGATTTTGCGTTTTTTAAGATTTCTCTACTGAAATGAATTTTAACCTTTGAAATTCGACTCAAATCGTTTGTTTTATTAAATTGCCGAGGAAAAACTGTCCGAAAAACCTACTTTTATTAATTTTTAAGAAACTTGATATTTCGACGGTCAGAAGGGGTCGAAAACCTCTTAAATTCATGATTTTTCAGTTATTTTGCGTTTTTTAAGATTTCTCTACTGAAATGAATTTTAACCTTTGAAATTCGACTCAAATCGTTTGTTTTATTAAATTGCCGAGGAAAAACTGTCCGAAAAACCTACTTTTATTAATTTTTAAGAAACTTGATATTTCGACGGTCAGAAGGGGTCGAAAACCTCTTAAATTCATGATTTTTCAGTTATTTTGCGTTTTTTAAGATTTCTCTACTGAAATGAATTTTAACCTTTGAAATTCGACTCAAATCGTTTGTTTTATTAAATTGCCGAGGAAAAACTGTCCGAAAAAAATACTTTTATTAATTTTTAAGAAACTTGATATTTCGACGGTCAGAAGGGGTCGAAAACCTCTTAAATTCATGATTTTTCAGTTATTTTGCGTTTTTTAAGATTTCTCTACTGAAATGAATTTTAACCTTTTAAAATCGACTCAAATCGTTTGTTTTTTATTAAATTGCCGAGGAAAATTCTCCGAAAAACCTACTTTTATTAATTTTTAAGAAACTTGATGATTCGACGGTCAGAAGGGGTCGAAAACCTCTTAAATTCATGATTTTTCAGTTATTTTGCGTTTTTTAAGATTTCTCTACTGAAATGAATTTTAACCTTTGAAATTCGACTCAAATCGTTTGTTTTATTAAATTGCCGAGGAAAAACTGTCCGAAAAACCTACTTTTATTAATTTTTAAGAAACTTGATATTTCGACGGTCAGAAGGGGTCGAAAACCTCTTAAATTCATGATTTTTCAGTTATTTTGCGTTTTTTAAGATTTCTCTACTGAAATGAATTTTAACCTTTGAAATTCGACTCAAATCGTTTGTTTTATTAAATTGCCGAGGAAAAACTGTCCGAAAAACCTACTTTTATTAATTTTTAAGAAACTTGATATTTCGACGGTCAGAAGGGGTCGAAAACCTCTTAAATTCATGATTTTTCAGTTATTTTGCGTTTTTTAAGATTTCTCTACTGAAATGAATTTTAACCTTTGAAATTCGACTCAAATCGTTTGTTTTATTAAATTGCCGAGGAAAAACTGTCCGAAAAACCTACTTTTATTAATTTTTAAGAAACTTGATATTTCGACGGTCAGAAGGGGTCGAAAACCTCTTAAATTCATGATTTTTCAGTTATTTTGCGTTTTTTAAGATTTCTCTACTGAAATGAATTTTAACCTTTGAAATTCGACTCAAATCGTTTGTTTTATTAAATTGCCGAGGAAAAACTGTCCGAAAAACCTACTTTTATTAATTTTTAAGAAACTTGATATTTCGACGGTCAGAAGGGGTCGAAAACCTCTTAAATTCATGATTTTTCAGTTATTTTGCGTTTTTTAAGATTTCTCTACTGAAATGAATTTTAACCTTTGAAATTCGACTCAAATCGTTTGTTTTATTAAATTGCCGAGGAAAAACTGTCCGAAAAACCTACTTTTATTAATTTTTAAGAAACTTGATATTTCGACGGTCAGAAGGGGTCGAAAACCTCTTAAATTCATGATTTTTCAGTTATTTTGCGTTTTTTAAGATTTCTCTACTGAAATGAATTTTAACCTTTGAAATTCGACTCAAATCGTTTGTTTTATTAAATTGCCGAGGAAAAACTGTCCGAAAAACCTACTTTTATTAATTTTTAAGAAACTTGATATTTCGACGGTCAGAAGGGGTCGAAAACCTCTTAAATTCATGATTTTTCAGTTATTTTGCGTTTTTTAAGATTTCTCTACTGAAATGAATTTTAACCTTTGAAATTCGACTCAAATCGTTTGTTTTATTAAATTGCCGAGGAAAAACTGTCCGAAAAACCTACTTTTATTAATTTTTAAGAAACTTGATATTTCGACGGTCAGAAGGGGTCGAAAACCTCTTAAATTCATGATTTTTCAGTTATTTTGCGTTTTTTAAGATTTCTCTACTGAAATGAATTTTAACCTTTGAAATTCGACTCAAATCGTTTGTTTTATTAAATTGCCGAGGAAAAACTGTCCGAAAAACCTACTTTTATTAATTTTTAAGAAACTTGATATTTCGACGGTCAGAAGGGGTCGAAAACCTCTTAAATTCATGATTTTTCAGTTATTTTGCGTTTTTTAAGATTTCTCTACTGAAATGAATTTTAAACCTTTGAAATTCGACTCAAATCGTTTGTTTTATTAAATTGCCGAGGAAAAACTGTCCGAAAAACCTGCTTTTATTAATTTTTAAGAAACTTGATATTTCGACGGTCAGAAGGGGTCGAAAACCTCTTAAATTCATGATTTTTCAGTTATTTTGCGTTTTTTAAGATTTCTCTACTGAAATGAATTTTAACCTTTGAAATTCGACTCAAATCGTTTGTTTTATTAAATTGCCGAGGAAAAACTGTCCGAAAAACCTACTTTTATTAATTTTTAAGAAACTTGATATTTCGACGGTCAGAAGGGGTCGAAAACCTCTTAAATTTCTGATTTTTCAGTTATTTTGCGTTTTTTAAGATTTCTCTACTGAAATGAATTTTAACCTTTGAAATTCGACTCAAATCGTTTGTTTTATTAAATTGCCGAGGAAAAACTGTCCGAAAAACCTACTTTTATTAATTTTTAAGAAACTTGATATTTCGACGGTCAGAAGGGGTCGAAAACCTCTTAAATTCATGATTTTTCAGTTATTTTGCGTTTTTTTAAGATTTCTCTACTGAAATGAATTTTAACCTTTGAAATTCGACTCAAATCGTTTGTTTTATTAAATTGCCGAGGAAAAACTGTCCGAAAAACCTACTTTTATTAATTTTTAAGAAACTTGATATTTCGACGGTCAGAAGGGGTCGAAAACCTCTTAAATTCATGATTTTTCAGTTATTTTGCGTTTTTTAAGATTTCTCTACTGAAATGAATTTTAACCTTTGAAATTCGACTCAAATCGTTTGTTTTATTAAATTGCCGAGGAAAAACTGTCCGAAAAACCTACTTTTATTAATTTTTAAGAAACTTGATATTTCGACGGTCAGAAGGGGTCGAAAACCTCTTAAATTCATGATTTTTCAGTTATTTTGCGTTTTTTAAGATTTCTCTACTGAAATGAATTTTAACCTTTGAAATTCGACTCAAATCGTTTGTTTTATTAAATTGCCGAGGAAAAACTGTCCGAAAAACCTAATTTTATTAATTTTTAAGAAACTTGATGATTCGACGGTCAGAAGGGGTCGAAAACCTCTTAAATTCATGATTTTTCAGTTATTTTGCGTTTTTTAAGATTTCTCTACTGAAATGATTTTTAACCTTTGAAATTCGACTCAAATCGTTTGTTTTATTAAATTGCCGAGGAAAAACTGTCCGAAAAACCTACTTTTATTAATTTTTAAGAAACTTGATATTTCGACGGTCAGAAGGGGTCGAAAACCTCTTAAATTCATGATTTTTCAGTTATTTTGCGTTTTTTAAGATTTCTCTACTGAAATGAATTTTAACCTTTGAAATTCGACTCAAATCGTTTGTTTTATTAAATTGCCGAGGAAAAACTGTCCGAAAAACCTACTTTTATTAATTTTTAAGAAACTTGATATTTCGACGGTCAGAAGGGGTCGAAAACCTCTTAAATTCATGATTTTTCAGTTATTTTGCGTTTTTTAAGATTTCTCTACTGAAATGAATTTTAACCTTTGAAATTCGACTCAAATCGTTTGTTTTATTAAATTGCCGAGGAAAAACTGTCCGAAAAACCTACTTTTATTAATTTTTAAGAAACTTGATATTTCGACGGTCAGAAGGGGTCGAAAACCTCTTAAATTCATGATTTTTCAGTTATTTTGCGTTTTTTAAGATTTCTCTACTGAAATGAATTTTAACCTTTGAAATTCGACTCAAATCGTTTGTTTTATTAAATTGCCGAGGAAAAACTGTCCGAAAAACCTACTTTTATTAATTTTTTAAGAAACTTGATATTTCGACGGTCAGAAGGGGTCGAAAACCTCTTAAATTCATGATTTTTCAGTTATTTTGCGTTTTTTAAGATTTCTCTACTGAAATGAATTTTAACCTTTGAAATTCGACTCAAATCGTTTGTTTTATTAAATTGCCGAGGAAAAACTGTCCGAAAAACCTACTTTTATTAATTTTTAAGAAACTTGATATTTCGACGGTCAGAAGGGGTCGAAAACCTCTTAAATTCATGATTTTTCAGTTATTTTGCGTTTTTTAAGATTTCTCTACTGAAATGAATTTTAACCTTTGAAATTCGACTCAAATCGTTTGTTTTATTAAATTGCCGAGGAAAAACTGTCCGAAAAACCTACTTTTATTAATTTTTAAGAAACTTGATATTTCGACGGTCAGAAGGGGTCGAAAACCTCTTAAATTCATGATTTTTCAGTTATTTTGCGTTTTTTAAGATTTCTCTACTGAAATGAATTTTAACCTTTGAAATTCGACTCAAATCGTTTGTTTTATTAAATTGCCGAGGAAAAACTGTCCGAAAAACCTACTTTTATTAATTTTTAAGAAACTTGATATTTCGACGGTCAGAAGGGGTCGAAAACCTCTTAAATTCATGATTTTTCAGTTATTTTGCGTTTTTTAAGATTTCTCTACTGAAATGAATTTTAACCTTTGAAATTCGACTCAAATCGTTTGTTTTATTAAATTGCCGAGGAAAAACTGTCCGAAAAACCTACTTTTATTAATTTTTAAGAAACTTGATATTTCGACGGTCAGAAGGGGTCGAAAACCTCTTAAATTCATGATTTTTCAGTTATTTTGCGTTTTTTAAGATTTCTCTACTGAAATGAATTTTAACCTTTGAAATTCGACTCAAATCGTTTGTTTTATTAAATTGCCGAGGAAAAACTGTCCGAAAAACCTACTTTTATTAATTTTTAAGAAACTTGATATTTCGACGGTCAGAAGGGGTCGAAAACCTCTTAAATTCATGATTTTTCAGTTATTTTGCGTTTTTTAAGATTTCTCTACTGAAATGAATTTTAACCTTTTAAAATCGATTCAAATCGTTTGTTTTTTATTAAATTGCCGAGGAAAAACTGTCCGAAAAACCTACTTTTATTAATTTTTAAGAAACTTGATATTTCGACGGTCAGAAGGGGTCGAAAACCTCTTAAATTCATGATTTTTCAGTTATTTTGCGTTTTTTAAGATTTCTCTACTGAAATGAATTTTAACCTTTGAAATTCGACTCAAATCGTTTGTTTTTATTAAATTGCCGAGGAAAAACTGTCCGAAAAACCTACTTTTATTAATTTTTAAGAAACTTGATATTTCGACGGTCAGAAGGGGTCGAAAACCTCTTAAATTCATGATTTTTCAGTTATTTTGCGTTTTTTAAGATTTCTCTACTGAAATGAATTTTAACCTTTGAAATTCGACTCAAATCGTTTGTTTTATTAAATTGCCGAGGAAAAACTGTCCGAAAAACCTACTTTTATTAATTTTTAAGAAACTTGATATTTCGACGGTCAGAAGGGGTCGAAAACCTCTTAAATTCATGATTTTTCAGTTATTTTGCGTTTTTTAAGATTTCTCTACTGAAATGAATTTTAACCTTTGAAATTCGACTCAAATCGTTTGTTTTATTAAATTGCCGAGGAAAAACTGTCCGAAAAACCTACTTTTATTAATTTTTAAGAAACTTGATATTTCGACGGTCAGAAGGGGTCGAAAACCTCTTAAATTCATGATTTTTCAGTTATTTTGCGTTTTTTAAGATTTCTCTACTGAAATGAATTTTAACCTTTGAAATTCGACTCAAATCGTTTGTTTTATTAAATTGCCGAGGAAAAACTGTCCGAAAAACCTACTTTTATTAATTTTTAAGAAACTTGATATTTCGACGGTCAGAAGGGGTCGAAAACCTCTTAAATTCATGATTTTTCAGTTATTTTGCGTTTTTTAAGATTTCTCTACTGAAATGAATTTTAACCTTTGAAATTCGACTCAAATCGTTTGTTTTATTAAATTGCCGAGGAAAAACTGTCCGAAAAACCTACTTTTATTAATTTTTAAGAAACTTGATATTTCGACGGTCAGAAGGGGTCGAAAACCTCTTAAATTCATGATTTTTCAGTTATTTTGCGTTTTTTAAGATTTCTCTACTGAAATGAATTTTAACCTTTGAAATTCGACTCAAATCGTTTGTTTTATTAAATTGCCGAGGAAAAACTGTCCGAAAAACCTACTTTTATTAATTTTTAAGAAACTTGATATTTCGACGGTCAGAAGGGGTCGAAAACCTCTTAAATTCATGATTTTTCAGTTATTTTGCGTTTTTTAAGATTTCTCTACTGAAATGAATTTTAACCTTTGAAATTCGACTCAAATCGTTTGTTTTATTAAATTGCCGAGGAAAAACTGTCCGAAAAACCTACTTTTATTAATTTTTAAGAAACTTGATATTTCGACGGTCAGAAGGGGTCGAAAACCTCTTAAATTCATGATTTTTCAGTTATTTTGCGTTTTTTAAGATTTCTCTACTGAAATGAATTTTAACCTTTGAAATTCGACTCAAATCGTTTGTTTTATTAAATTGCCGAGGAAAAACTGTCCGAAAAACCTACTTTTATTAATTTTTAAGAAACTTGATATTTCGACGGTCAGAAGGGGTCGAAAACCTCTTAAATTCATGATTTTTCAGTTATTTTGCGTTTTTTAAGATTTCTCTACTGAAATGAATTTTAACCTTTGAAATTCGACTCAAATCGTTTGTTTTATTAAATTGCCGAGGAAAAACTGTCCGAAAAACCTACTTTTATTAATTTTTAAGAAACTTGATATTTCGACGGTCAGAAGGGGTCGAAAACCTCTTAAATTCATGATTTTTCAGTTATTTTGCGTTTTTTAAGATTTCTCTACTGAAATGAATTTTAACCTTTGAAATTCGACTCAAATCGTTTGTTTTATTAAATTGCCGAACTAAACTGTCCGAAAAACCTACTTTTATTAATTTTTAAGAAACTTGATATTTCGACGGTCAGAAGGGGTCGAAAACCTCTTAAATTCATGATTTTTCAGTTATTTTGCGTTTTTTAAGATTTCTCTACTGAAATGAATTTTAACCTTTGAAATTCGACTCAAATCGTTTGTTTTATTAAATTGCCGAGGAAAAAATGTCCGAAAAACCTACTTTTATTAATTTTTAAGAAACTTGATATTTCGACGGTCAGAAGGGGTCGAAAACCTCTTAAATTCATGATTTTTCAGTTATTTTGCGTTTTTTAAGATTTCTCTACTGAAATGATTTTTAACCTTTGAAATTCGACTCAAATCGTTTGTTTTATTAAATTGCCGAGGAAAAACTGTCCGAAAAACCTACTTTTATTAATTTTTAAGAAACTTGATATTTCGACGGTCAGAAGGGGTCGAAAACCTCTTAAATTCATGATTTTTCAGTGATTTTGCGTTTTTTTAAGATTTCTCTACTGAAATGAATTTTAACCTTTGAAATTCGACTCAAATCGTTTGTTTTATTAAATTGCCGAGGAAAAACTGTCCGAAAAACCTACTTTTATTAATTTTTAAGAAACTTGATATTTCGACGGTCAGAAGGGGTCGAAAACCTCTTAAATTCATGATTTTTCAGTTATTTTGCGTTTTTTAAGATTTCTCTACTGAAATGAATTTTAACCTTTGAAATTCGACTCAAATCGTTTGTTTTATTAAATTGCCGAGGAAAAACTGTCCGAAAAACCTACTTTTATTAATTTTTAAGAAACTTGATATTTCGACGGTCAGAAGGGGTCGAAAACCTCTTAAATTCATGATTTTTCAGTTATTTTGCGTTTTTTAAGATTTCTCTACTGAAATGAATTTTAACCTTTGAAATTCGACTCAAATCGTTTGTTTTATTAAATTGCCGAGGAAAAACTGTCCGAAAAACCTACTTTTATTAATTTTTAAGAAACTTGATATTTCGACGGTCAGAAGGGGTCGAAAACCTCTTAAATTCATGATTTTTCAGTTATTTTGCGTTTTTTAAGATTTCTCTACTGAAATGAATTTTAACCTTTGAAATTCGACTCAAATCGTTTGTTTTATTAAATTGCCGAGGAAAAACTGTCCGAAAAACCTACTTTTATTAATTTTTAAGAAACTTGATATTTCGACGGTCAGAAGGGGTCGAAAACCTCTTAAATTCATGATTTTTCAGTTATTTTGCGTTTTTTAAGATTTCTCTACTGAAATGAATTTTAACCTTTGAAATTCGACTCAAATCGTTTGTTTTATTAAATTGCCGAGGAAAAACTGTCCGAAAAACCTACTTTTATTAATTTTTAAGAAACTTGATATTTCGACGGTCAGAAGGGGTCGAAAACCTCTTAAATTCATGATTTTTCAGTTATTTTGCGTTTTTTAAGATTTCTCTACTGAAATGAATTTTAACCTTTGAAATTCGACTCAAATCGTTTGTTTTATTAAATTGCCGAGGAAAAACTGTCCGAAAAACCTACTTTTATTAATTTTTAAGAAACTTGATATTTCGACGGTCAGAAGGGGTCGAAAACCTCTTAAATTCATGATTTTTCAGTTATTTTGCGTTTTTTAAGATTTCTCTACTGAAATGAATTTTAACCTTTGAAATTCGACTCAAATCGTTTGTTTTTATTAAATTGCCGAGGAAAAACTGTCCGAAAAACCTACTTTTATTAATTTTTAAGAAACTTGATATTTCGACGGTCAGAAGGGGTCGAAAACCTCTTAAATTCATGATTTTTCAGTTATTTTGCGTTTTTTAAGATTTCTCTACTGAAATGAATTTTAACCTTTGAAATTCGACTCAAATCGTTTGTTTTATTAAATTGCCGAGGAAAAACTGTCCGAAAAACCTACTTTTATTAATTTTTAAGAAACTTGATATTTCGACGGTCAGAAGGGGTCGAAAACCTCTTAAATTCATGATTTTTCAGTTATTTTGCGTTTTTTAAGATTTCTCTACTGAAATGAATTTTAACCTTTGAAATTCGACTCAAATCGTTTGTTTTATTAAATTGCCGAGGAAAAACTGTCCGAAAAACCTACTTTTATTAATTTTTAAGAAACTTGATATTTCGACGGTCAGAAGGGGTCGAAAACCTCTTAAATTCATGATTTTTCAGTTATTTTGCGTTTTTTAAGATTTCTCTACTGAAATGAATTTTAACCTTTGAAATTCGACTCAAATCGTTTGTTTTATTAAATTGCCGAGGAAAAACTGTCCGAAAAACCTACTTTTATTAATTTTTAAGAAACTTGATATTTCGACGGTCAGAAGGGGTCGAAAACCTCTTAAATTCATGATTTTTCAGTTATTTTGCGTTTTTTAAGATTTCTCTACTGAAATGAATTTTAACCTTTGAAATTCGACTCAAATCGTTTGTTTTATTAAATTGCCGAGGAAAAACTGTCCGAAAAACCTACTTTTATTAATTTTTAAGAAACTTGATATTTCGACGGTCAGAAGGGGTCGAAAACCTCTTAAATTCATGATTTTTCAGTTATTTTGCGTTTTTTAAGATTTCTCTACTGAAATGAATTTTAACCTTTGAAATTCGACTCAAATCGTTTGTTTTATTAAATTGCCGAGGAAAAACTGTCCGAAAAACCTACTTTTATTAATTTTTAAGAAACTTGATATTTCGACGGTCAGAAGGGGTCGAAAACCTCTTAAATTCATGATTTTTCAGTTATTTTGCGTTTTTTAAGATTTCTCTACTGAAATGAATTTTAACCTTTGAAATTCGACTCAAATCGTTTGTTTTATTAAATTGCCGAGGAAAAACTGTCCGAAAAACCTACTTTTATTAATTTTTAAGAAACTTGATATTTCGACGGTCAGAAGGGGTCGAAAACCTCTTAAATTCATGATTTTTCAGTTATTTTGCGTTTTTTAAGATTTCTCTACTGAAATGAATTTTAACCTTTGAAATTCGACTCAAATCGTTTGTTTTATTAAATTGCCGAGGAAAAACTGTCCGAAAAACCTACTTTTATTAATTTTTAAGAAACTTGATATTTCGACGGTCAGAAGGGGTCGAAAACCTCTTAAATTCATGATTTTTCAGTTATTTTGCGTTAAGATTTCTCTACTGAAATGAATTTTAACCTTTGAAATTCGACTCAAATCGTTTGTTTTATTAAATTGCCGAGGAAAAACTGTCCGAAAAACCTACTTTTATTAATTTTTAAGAAACTTGATATTTCGACGGTCAGAAGGGGTCGAAAACCTCTTAAATTCATGATTTTTCAGTTATTTTGCGTTTTTTAAGATTTCTCTACTGAAATGAATTTTAACCTTTGAAATTCGACTCAAATCGTTTGTTTTATTAAATTGCCGAGGAAAAACTGTCCGAAAAACCTACTTTTATTAATTTTTAAGAAACTTGATATTTCGACGGTCAGAAGGGGTCGAAAACCTCTTAAATTCATGATTTTTCAGTTATTTTGCGTTTTTTAAGATTTCTCTACTGAAATGAATTTTAACCTTTGAAATTCGACTCAAATCGTTTGTTATATTAAATTGCCGAGGAAAAACTGTCCGAAAAACCTACTTTTATTAATTTTTAAGAAACTTGATATTTCGACGGTCAGAAGGGGTCGAAAACCTCTTAAATTCATGATTTTTCAGTTATTTTGCGTTTTTTAAGATTTCTCTACTGAAATGAATTTTAACCTTTGAAATTCGACTCAAATCGTTTGTTTTATTAAATTGCCGAGGAAAAACTGTCCGAAAAACCTACTTTTATTAATTTTTAAGAAACTTGATATTTCGACGGTCAGAAGGGGTCGAAAACCTCTTAAATTCATGATTTTTCAGTTATTTTGCGTTTTTTAAGATTTCTCTACTGAAATGAATTTTAACCTTTGAAATTCGACTCAAATCGTTTGTTTTATTAAATTGCCGAGGAAAAACTGTCCGAAAAACCTACTTTTATTAATTTTTAAGAAACTTGATATTTCGACGGTCAGAAGGGGTCGAAAACCTCTTAAATTCATGATTTTTCAGTTATTTTGCGTTTTTTAAGATTTCTCTACTGAAATGAATTTTAACCTTTGAAATTCGACTCAAATCGTTTGTTTTATTAAATTGCCGAGGAAAAACTGTCCGAAAAACCTACTTTTATTAATTTTTAAGAAACTTGATATTTCGACGGTCAGAAGGGGTCGAAAACCTCTTAAATTCATGATTTTTCAGTTATTTTGCGTTTTTTAAGATTTCTCTACTGAAATGAATTTTAACCTTTGAAATTCGACTCAAATCGTTTGTTTTATTAAATTGCCGAGGAAAAACTGTCCGAAAAACCTACTTTTATTAATTTTTAAGAAACTTGATATTTCGACGGTCAGAAGGGGTCGAAAACCTCTTAAATTCATGATTTTTCAGTTATTTTGCGTTTTTTAAGATTTCTCTACTGAAATGAATTTTAACCTTTGAAATTCGACTCAAATCGTTTGTTTTATTAAATTGCCGAGGAAAAACTGTCCGAAAAACCTACTTTTATTAATTTTTAAGAAACTTGATATTTCGACGGTCAGAAGGGGTCGAAAACCTCTTAAATTCATGATTTTTCAGTTATTTTGCGTTTTTTAAGATTTCTCTACTGAAATGAATTTTAACCTTTGAAATTCGACTCAAATCGTTTGTTTTATTAAATTGCCGAGGAAAAACTGTCCGAAAAACCTACTTTTATTAATTTTTAAGAAACTTGATATTTCGACGGTCAGAAGGGGTCGAAAACCTCTTAAATTCATGATTTTTCAGTTATTTTGCGTTTTTTAAGATTTCTCTACTGAAATGAATTTTAACCTTTGAAATTCGACTCAAATCGTTTGTTTTTATTAAATTGCCGAGGAAAAACTGTCCGAAAAACCTACTTTTATTAATTTTTAAGAAACTTGATATTTCGACGGTCAGAAGGGGTCGAAAACCTCTTAAATTCATGATTTTTCAGTTATTTTGCGTTTTTTAAGATTTCTCTACTGAAATGAATTTTAACCTTTGAAATTCGACTCAAATCGTTTGTTTTATTAAATTGCCGAGGAAAAACTGTCCGAAAAACCTACTTTTATTAATTTTTAAGAAACTTGATATTTCGACGGTCAGAAGGGGTCGAAAACCTCTTAAATTCATGATTTTTCAGTTATTTTGCGTTTTTTAAGTTTTTCTCTACTGAAATGAATTTTAACCTTTGAAATTCGACTCAAATCGTTTGTTTTATAAAATTGCCGAGGAAAAACTGTCCGAAAAACCTACTTTTATTAATTTTTAAGAAACTTGATATTTCGACGGTCAGAAGGGGTCGAAAACCTCTTAAATTCATGATTTTTCAGTTATTTTGCGTTTTTTAAGATTTCTCTACTGAAATGAATTTTAACCTTTGAAATTCGACTCAAATCGTTTGTTTTATTAAATTGCCGAGGAAAAACTGTCCGAAAAACCTACTTTTATTAATTTTTAAGAAACTTGATATTTCGACGGTCAGAAGGGGTCGAAAACCTCTTAAATTCATGATTTTTCAGTTATTTTGCGTTTTTTAAGATTTCTCTACTGAAATGAATTTTAACCTTTGAAATTCGACTCAAATCGTTTGTTTTATTAAATTGCCGAGGAAAAACTGTCCGAAAAACCTACTTTTATTAATTTTTAAGAAACTTGATATTTCGACGGTCAGAAGGGGTCGAAAACCTCTTAAATTCATGATTTTTCAGTTATTTTGCGTTTTTTAAGATTTCTCTACTGAAATGAATTTTAACCTTTGAAATTCGACTCAAATCGTTTGTTTTATTAAATTGCCGAGGAAAAACTGTCCGAAAAACCTACTTTTATTAATTTTTAAGAAACTTGATATTTCGACGGTCAGAAGGGGTCGAAAACCTCTTAAATTCATGATTTTTCAGTTATTTTGCGTTTTTTAAGATTTCTCTACTGAAATGAATTTTAACCTTTGAAATTCGACTCAAATCGTTTGTTTTATTAAATTGCCGAGGAAAAACTGTCCGAAAAACCTACTTTTATTAATTTTTAAGAAACTTGATATTTCGACGGTCAGAAGGGGTCGAAAACCTCTTAAATTCATGATTTTTCAGTTATTTTGCGTTTTTTAAGATTTCTCTACTGAAATGAATTTTAACCTTTGAAATTCGACTCAAATCGTTTGTTTTATTAAATTGCCGAGGAAAAACTGTCCGAAAAACCTACTTTTATTAATTTTTAAGAAACTTGATATTTCGACGGTCAGAAGGGGTCGAAAACCTCTTAAATTCATGATTTTTCAGTTATTTTGCGTTTTTTAAGATTTCTCTACTGAAATGAATTTTAACCTTTGAAATTCGACTCAAATCGTTTGTTTTATTAAATTGCCGAGGAAAAACTGTCCGAAAAACCTACTTTTATTAATTTTTAAGAAACTTGATATTTCGACGGTCAGAAGGGGTCGAAAACCTCTTAAATTCATGATTTTTCAGTTATTTTGCGTTTTTTAAGATTTCTCTACTGAAATGAATTTTAACCTTTGAAATTCGACTCAAATCGTTTGTTTTATTAAATTGCCGAGGAAAAACTGTCCAAAAAACCTACTTTTATTAATTTTTAAGAAACTTGATATTTCGACGGTCAGAAGGGGTCGAAAACCTCTTAAATTCATGATTTTTCAGTTATTTTGCGTTTTTTAAGATTTCTCTACTGAAATGAATTTTAACCTTTGAAATTCGACTCAAATCGTTTGTTTTATTAAATTGCCGAGGAAAAACTGTCCGAAAAACCTACTTTTATTAATTTTTAAGAAACTTGATATTTCGACGGTCAGAAGGGGTCGAAAACCTCTTAAATTCATGATTTTTCAGTTATTTTGCGTTTTTTAAGATTTCTCTACTGAAATGAATTTTAACCTTTGAAATTCGACTCAAATCGTTTGTTTTATTAAATTGCCGAGGAAAAACTGTCCGAAAAACCTACTTTTATTAATTTTTAAGAAACTTGATATTTCGACGGTCAGAAGGGGTCGAAAACCTCTTAGATTCATGATTTTTCAGTTATTTTGCGTTTAAGATTTCTCTACTGAAATGAATTTTAACCTTTGAAATTCGACTCAAATCGTTTGTTTTATTAAATTGCCGAGGAAAAACTGTCCGAAAAACCTACTTTTATTAATTTTTAAGAAACTTGATATTTCGACGGTCAGAAGGGGTCGAAAACCTCTTAAATTCATGATTTTTCAGTTATTTTGCGTTTTTTAAGATTTCTCTACTGAAATGAATTTTAACCTTTGAAATTCGACTCAAATCGTTTGTTTTATTAAATTGCCGAGGAAAAACTGTCCGAAAAACCTACTTTTATTAATTTTTAAGAAACTTGATATTTCGACGGTCAGAAGGGGTCGAAAACCTCTTAAATTCATGATTTTTCAGTTATTTTGCGTTTTTTAAGATTTCTCTACTGAAATGAATTTTAACCTTTGAAATTCGACTCAAATCGTTTGTTTTATTAAATTGCCGAGGAAAAACTGTCCAAAAAACCTACTTTTATTAATTTTTAAGAAACTTGATATTTCGACGGTCAGAAGGGGTCGAAAACCTCTTAAATTCATGATTTTTCAGTTATTTTGCGTTTTTTAAGATTTCTCTACTGAAATGAATTTTAACCTTTGAAATTCGACTCAAATCGTTTGTTTTATTAAATTGCCGAGGAAAAACTGTCCGAAAAACCTACTTTTATTAATTTTTAAGAAACTTGATATTTCGACGGTCAGAAGGGGTCGAAAACCTCTTAAATTCATGATTTTTCAGTTATTTTGCGTTTTTTAAGATTTCTCTACTGAAATGAATTTTAACCTTTGAAATTCGACTCAAATCGTTTGTTTTATTAAATTGCCGAGGAAAAACTGTCCGAAAAACCTACTTTTATTAATTTTTAAGAAACTTGATATTTCGACGGTCAGAAGGGGTCGAAAACCTCTTAAATTCATGATTTTTCAGTGTTTTTGCGTTTTTTAAGATTTTTCTACTGAAATGAATTTTAACCTTTGAAATTCGACTCAAATCGTTTGTTTTATTAAATTGCCGAGGAAAAACTGTCCGAAAAACCTGCTTTTATTAATTTTTAAGAAACTTGATATTTCGACGGTCAGAAGGGGTCGAAAACCTCTTAAATTCATGATTTTTCAGTGATTTTGCGTTTTTTAAGATTTCTCTACTGAAATGAATTTTAACCTTTGAAATTCGACTCAAATCGTTTGTTTTATTAAATTGCCGAGGAAAAACTGTCCGAAAAACCTACTTTTATTAATTTTTAAGAAACTTGATATTTCGACGGTCAGAAGGGGTCGAAAACCTCTTAAATTCATGATTTTTCAGTTATTTTGCGTTTTTTAAGATTTCTCTACTGAAATGAATTTTAACCTTTGAAATTCGACTCAAATCGTTTGTTTTATTAAATTGCCGAGGAAAAACTGTCCGAAAAACCTACTTTTATTAATTTTTAAGAAACTTGATATTTCGACGGTCAGAAGGGGTCGAAAACCTCTTAAATTCATGATTTTTCAGTTATTTTGCGTTTTTTAAGATTTCTCTACTGAAATGAATTTTAACCTTTGAAATTCGACTCAAATCGTTTGTTTTATTAAATTGCCGAGGAAAAACTGTCCGAAAAACCTACTTTTATTAATTTTTAAGAAACTTGATATTTCGACGGTCAGAAGGGGTCGAAAACCTCTTAAATTCATGATTTTTCAGTTATTTTGCGTTTTTTAAGATTTCTCTACTGAAATGAATTTTAACCTTTGAAATTCGACTCAAATCGTTTGTTTTATTAAATTGCCGAGGAAAAACTGTCCGAAAAACCTACTTTTATTAATTTTTAAGAAACTTGATATTTCGACGGTCAGAAGGGGTCGAAAACCTCTTAAATTCATGATTTTTCAGTTATTTTGCGTTTTTTAAAGATTTCTCTACTGAAATGAATTTTAACCTTTGAAATTCGACTCAAATCGTTTGTTTTATTAAATTGCCGAGGAAAAACTGTCCGAAAAACCTACTTTTATTAATTTTTAAGAAACTTGATATTTCGACGGTCAGAAGGGGTCGAAAACCTCTTAAATTCATGATTTTTCAGTTATTTTGCGTTTTTTAAGATTTCTCTACTGAAATGAATTTTAACCTTTGAAATTCGACTCAAATCGTTTGTTTTATTAAATTGCCGAGGAAAAACTGTCCGAAAAACCTACTTTTATTAATTTTTAAGAAACTTGATATTTCGACGGTCAGAAGGGGTCGAAAACCTCTTAAATTCATGATTTTTCAGTTATTTTGCGTTTTTTAAGATTTCTCTACTGAAATGAATTTTAACCTTTTAAAATCGATTCAAATCGTTTGTTTTTTATTAAATTGCCGAGGAAAAACTCTCCGAAAAACCTAATTTTATTAATTTTTAAGAAACTTGATGATTCGACGGTCAGAAGGGGTCGAAAACCTCTTAAATTCATGATTTTTCAGTTATTTTGCGTTTTTTAAGATTTCTCTACTGAAATGAATTTTAACCTTTGAAATTCGACTCAAATCGTTTGTTTTATTAAATTGCCGAGGAAAAACTGTCCGAAAAAACTGCTTTTATTAATTTTTAAGAAACTTGATATTTCGACGGTCAGATAGGGTCAAAAACCTCTTAAATTCATGATTTTTCAGTGTTTTTGCGTTTTTTAAGATTTCTCTACTGAAATGAATTTTAACCTTTGAAATTCGACTCAAATCGTTTGTTTTATTAAATTGCCGAGGAAAAACTGTCCGAAAAACCTACTTTTATTAATTTTTAAGAAACTTGATATTTCGACGGTCAGAAGGGGTCGAAAACCTCTTAAATTCATGATTTTTCAGTGATTTTGCGTTTTTTAAGATTTCTCTACTGAAATGAATTTTAACCTTTGAAATTCGACTCAAATCGTTTGTTTTATTAAATTGCCGAGGAAAAACTGTCCGAAAAACCTACTTTTATTAATTTTTAAGAAACTTGATATTTCGACGGTCAGAAGGGGTCGAAAACCTCTTAAATTCATGATTTTTCAGTTATTTTGCGTTTTTTTAAGATTTCTCTACTGAAATGAATTTTAACCTTTGAAATTCGACTCAAATCGTTTGTTTTATTAAATTGCCGAGGAAAAACTGTCCGAAAAACCTACTTTTATTAATTTTTAAGAAACTTGATATTTCGACGGTCAGAAGGGGTCGAAAACCTCTTAAATTCATGATTTTTCAGTGATTTTGCGTTTTTTAAGATTTCTCTACTGAAATGAATTTTAACCTTTGAAATTCGACTCAAATCGTTTGTTTTATTAAATTGCCGAGGAAAAACTGTCCGAAAAACCTACTTTTATTAATTTTTAAGAAACTTGATATTTCGACGGTCAGATAGGGTCAAAAACCTCTTAAATTCATGATTTTTCAGTGTTTTTGCGTTTTTTAAGATTTCTCTACTGAAATGAATTTTAACCTTTGAAATTCGACTCAAATCGTTTGTTTTATTAAATTGCCGAGGAAAAACTGTCCGAAAAACCTACTTTTATTAATTTTTAAGAAACTTGATATTTCGACGGTCAGAAGGGGTCGAAAACCTCTTAAATTCATGATTTTTCAGTGATTTTGCGTTTTTTAAGATTTCTCTACTGAAATGAATTTTAACCTTTGAAATTCGACTCAAATCGTTTGTTTTATTAAATTGCCGAGGAAAAACTGTCCGAAAAACCTACTTTTATTAATTTTTAAGAAACTTGATATTTCGACGGTCAGAAGGGGTCGAAAACCTCTTAAATTCATGATTTTTCAGTTATTTTGCGTTTTTTTAAGATTTCTCTACTGAAATGAATTTTAACCTTTGAAATTCGACTCAAATCGTTTGTTTTATTAAATTGCCGAGGAAAAACTGTCCGAAAAACCTACTTTTATTAATTTTTAAGAAACTTGATATTTCGACGGTCAGAAGGGGTCGAAAACCTCTTAAATTCATGATTTTTCAGTTATTTTGCGTTTTTTTAAGATTTCTCTACTGAAATGAATTTTAACCTTTGAAATTCGACTCAAATCGTTTGTTTTATTAAATTGCCGAGGAAAAACTGTCCGAAAAACCTACTTTTATTAATTTTTAAGAAACTTGATATTTCGACGGTCAGAAGGGGTCGAAAACCTCTTAAATTCATGATTTTTCAGTTATTTTGCGTTTTTTAAGATTTCTCTACTGAAATGAATTTTAACCTTTGAAATTCGACTCAAATCGTTTGTTTTATTAAATTGCCGAGGAAAAACTGTCCAAAAAACCTACTTTTATTAATTTTTAAGAAACTTGATATTTCGACGGTCAGAAGGGGTCGAAAACCTCTTAAATTCATGATTTTTCAGTTATTTTGCGTTTTTTTAAGATTTCTCTACTGAAATGAATTTTAACCTTTGAAATTCGACTCAAATCGTTTGTTTTATTAAATTGCCGAGGAAAAACTGTCCGAAAAACCTACTTTTATTAATTTTTAAGAAACTTGATATTTCGACGGTCAGAAGGGGTCGAAAACCTCTTAAATTCATGATTTTTCAGTTATTTTGCGTTTTTTAAGATTTCTCTACTGAAATGAATTTTAACCTTTGAAATTCGACTCAAATCGTTTGTTTTATTAAATTGCCGAGGAAAAACTGTCCGAAAAAACTGCTTTTATTATTTTTTAAGAAACTTGATATTTCGACGGTCAGAAGGGGTCGAAAACCTCTTAAATTCATGATTTTTCAGTTATTTTGCGTTTTTTAAGATTTCTCTACTGAAATGAATTTTAACCTTTGAAATTCGACTCAAATCGTTTGTTTTATTAAATTGCCGAGGAAAAACTGTCCGAAAAACCTACTTTTATTAATTTTTAAGAAACTTGATATTTCGACGGTCAGAAGGGGTCGAAAACCTCTTAAATTCATGATTTTTCAGTTATTTTGCGTTTTTTAAGATTTCTCTACTGAAATGAATTTTAACCTTTGAAATTCGACTCAAATCGTTTGTTTTATTAAATTGCCGAGGAAAAACTGTCCGAAAAACCTACTTTTATTAATTTTTAAGAAACTTGATATTTCGACGGTCAGAAGGGGTCGAAAACCTCTTAAATTCATGATTTTTCAGTTATTTTGCGTTTTTTAAGATTTCTCTACTGAAATGAATTTTAACCTTTGAAATTCGACTCAAATCGTTTGTTTTATTAAATTGCCGAGGAAAAACTGTCCGAAAAACCTGCTTTTATTAATTTTTAAGAAACTTGATATTTCGACGGTCAGAAGGGGTCGAAAACCTCTTAAATTCATGATTTTTCAGTTATTTTGCGTTTTTTAAGATTTCTCTACTGAAATGAATTTTAACCTTTGAAATTCGACTCAAATCGTTTGTTTTATTAAATTGCCGAGGAAAAACTGTCCGAAAAACCTACTTTTATTAATTTTTAAGAAACTTGATATTTCGACGGTCAGAAGGGGTCGAAAACCTCTTAAATTCATGATTTTTCAGTTATTTTGCGTTTTTTAAGATTTCTCTACTGAAATGAATTTTAACCTTTGAAATTCGACTCAAATCGTTTGTTTTATTAAATTGCCGAGGAAAAACTGTCCGAAAAACCTACTTTTATTAATTTTTAAGAAACTTGATATTTCGACGGTCAGAAGGGGTCGAAAACCTCTTAAATTCATGATTTTTCAGTTATTTTGCGTTTTTTAAGATTTCTCTACTGAAATGAATTTTAACCTTTGAAATTCGACTCAAATCGTTTGTTTTATTAAATTGCCGAGGAAAAACTGTCCGAAAAACCTACTTTTATTAATTTTTAAGAAACTTGATATTTCGACGGTCAGAAGGGGTCGAAAACCTCTTAAATTCATGATTTTTCAGTTATTTTGCGTTTTTTAAGATTTCTCTACTGAAATGAATTTTAACCTTTGAAATTCGACTCAAATCGTTTGTTTTATTAAATTGCCGAGGAAAAACTGTCCGAAAAACCTACTTTTATTAATTTTTAAGAAACTTGATATTTCGACGGTCAGAAGGGGTCGAAAACCTCTTAAATTCATTATTTTTCAGTGATTTTGCGTTTTTTAAGATTTCTGTACTGAAATGAATTTTAACCTTTGAAATTCGACTCAAATCATTTGTTTTATTAAATTGCCGAGGAAAAACTGTCCGAAAAACCTACGTTTATTCATTTTTACGAAACTTGATATTTCGACGGTCAGAAGGGGTCGAAACCCTCTTAAATTCATGATTTTTCAGTTATTTTGCGTTTTTTTTTAAGATTTCTCTACTGAAATGAATTTTAACCTTTGAAATTCGACTCAAATCGTTTGTTTTATTAAATTGCCGAGGAAAAACTGTCCGAAAAACCTACTTTTATTCATTTTTAAGAAACTTGATATTTCGACGGTCAGAAGGGGTCGAAAACCTCTTAAATTCATGAATTTTCAGTTATTTGACATTTTTTAAGATTTTTAAGAAACTTGATATTTCGACGGTCAGAAGGGGTCGAAAACCTCTTAAATTCATGATTTTTCAGTGTTTTTGCGTTTTTTAATATTTCTCTACTGAAATGAATTTTAACCTTTGAAATTCGACTCAAATCGTTTGTTTTATTAAATTGCCGAGGAAAAACTGTCCGAAAAACCTGCTTTTATTAATTTTTAAGAAACTTGATATTTCGACGGTCAGAAGGGGTCGAAAACCTCTTAAATTCATGATTTTTCAGTTATTTTGCGTTTTTTAAGATTTCTCTACTGAAATGAATTTTAACCTTTGAAATTCGACTCAAATCGTTTGTTTTATTAAATTGCCGAGGAAAAACTGTCCGAAAAACCTACTTTTATTAATTTTTAAGAAACTTGATATTTCGACGGTCAGAAGGGGTCGAAAACCTCTTAAATTCATGATTTTTCAGTTATTTTTCGTTTTTTAAGATTTCTCTACTGCAATGAATTTTAACCTTTGAAATTCGACTCAAATCTTCGACTCAAATCGTTTGTTTTATTAAATTGCCGAGGAAAAACTGTCCGAAAAACCTGCTTTTATTAATTTTTAAGAAACTTGATATTTCGACGGTCAGAAGGGGTCGAAAACCTCTTAAATTCATGATTT
>JAGEOH010001328.1:0-23599 GCA_032207245.1 Pardosa pseudoannulata
ATATTAAAGACACAGGAACTATCAGCTGCTCGTTTCTCCATCTTTGAAAAAATCTCAATGTTAAAAAAAAAAAAAAAAGCTAAATACCAGATACCGGACAAAACACGCAACAGGGACAAGCTCCAAGTATAGGTTGGTTGGTTTGTGTTTACTGGCGCAAGATCCAAGAGAGGATATGCTGCGCCAAACAAAAGAGCACATAAAACAAAGGTACTCAAATAAAAAGTAAGATTACTAATAAAAAATTAAGAAAAAACAAGTGATAAACGATGAAGGATAAAAATTACATTAAAAAAGTTTTTTAAAGCATTAAATGAGGTTTTAAACATTGATGCAGATGAGAAATTCAAAGAGTTTGGGATGAGGAGTTTTGCCTAAAAGTTCATTCAATGCAGGATGATAAGTTTTAAAATATATATAGTAAAAACGTTTTAAAACTGGACATGAAGTTAAAATATGATGTACAGTGAGATGAGTATGACAAAAGGAACGTTTTGGAGCAGGTTCAGTAAATGTTTATGGGTTAGTCTGGTGTGACCGATACGAAGACGGGATAATATTACATCTAATTTGCGATTGGATAGAGAAGGACAGAAAGTAACGGTTGGCATAATTGAATGAAGCTTGTTCCCCGTTTCCAGGTTCCAGTCGGCTTTCCAGCGGTCCATGGTGATCAAAGCAATGGACTTTTTAATATCCTCATAGGGGATGGGGCCGGGCCACCTTCTGCTAAGGGGTTTAAAACCATGGAGTGAACAGTTGAGTTGTTTTCCTCCTTCTGCTAAGTTTGAAATGTTGTGGCAACACCTTTTTAGTTTCGGAATGGGACTTAGAAAATTTCTGTAACTTTTTCGTGGAAACCACGTGGGATATAGAATGGATACTGGAAATAATTAAAACATTTGACGAGGGATACAGAAAATATGTTAAACTTTTGTGGACATATCTGTTAAAGTAATGTATATAAATTTTCTAAGACTATTAACATATAATTGGGCATTCAAGCTACGACAATTAATTAGTTGGTATGCATAATAACATGTATAAACGCCACAACTTATTATATCAGTTTGAACAGTATGCTCAGGAGATATCATTTTCCACAGAAATTCACCATTCAGGTAGATGTTAAATATATTCCTCCATTTCAAAATATTATTATAACAGCTATTGACTGTTTCACTTAACGGATATAATAATACATTAAATATTTTTTATGTTACATCAGCAATTATTAATATTCAGTGGGAATTTAAACATATCAGCATAATAACATATTTTGCAAAGTTAAGGGGATGTTTGAAATGCAAAGCATTATACGTACTATGATTAATATATTGCGATACTGCAGAATCTAAAAATAATATATCTCGACTACCTTTTAAAACTTTACTAATAAAAGCCTTTATAACATTATCATATAACCAGCCTTTTTTAAAATCTGATGCAAATGACTTTAAATAATTTTCCTCAATATAAGAAATATGTGGGTCTAAAGATTTTAGTTCTAAAATGCTTAAATTATATTTATTAACTTTTAAAACTGGTGATAATATGTTTTCATTAAGGCTAAGTGCTGGTGAAATATCACATCTTTCAGAGCTGTTATAAACAACTATCTCTCTTGATACAGATATAAATCTCTTTGGAGAGTCCCAAGTATCATCATCTGTTAATAAAATTGATTTTAAATTATCAAGAGAAGTGCAAGGTGATTTACATTTCTTATTTTTTTTTTAAACCTTTTAATAGTTGCTATCTTTAAATGAAGTGATTTTACTGTTGAATTAGAATTTGGTTTTACATCAACTTTGTTAATTAAGGCAGTTTGAAATTTTGATAATAACAAATTCAATGTTGAGTGTACTGTTTGCAACATATCATTTGGAATATCTGGATCCCTACAAAGCTTCATTAAATCGGAACATAATTTCTCACAAGCAGCAGCTTTATTTATGGTTTTTGGTTCTTTTTTCAAATTGTGTTTAGCTTTTGATTTAGTCTTTACACTTATTTTATTAAAAATCTGACTACACTAATGAATTTCTAACAAGGTAAGAGTGTAATTTATAAATGGGCTTGCACATAACATTTTTATCAGGGCAGTTTCATCAATACAAATGACTACATAAGTCCCTACAGATATGCTCTTTGCACTTAAAATAATATATATCAAATGAACAGTTTATACAATTCCTTTTAACTATGTAACTTTTAGTTCTATCTGTTTGAGAAATCACAGACCATGAATTTGACGTTAACTGACCTAAATCTGTATCAAGAACTTCCTGACCTTTAATGTGAGATTTCTTACATGAACTATTTTTATCCTTAAGTGGCATATCAACCAGTAACTTATATTTGTCATTGGAATAGGTATCCTGCTCTGCAGTCAAAAGGGTATTAACTAGCTTATCTACCCGTCTATTGAATTTACGCTCAAAATAGTAAGTTTTCAATTTATTATGAATGACATGTTAGTTTCAGTTTCACCATGAGGAAAGTTTCTATAAGCTAAAGACCATTCTCCTAATCTATTACAATAATTAGTTTTAAAATATTCAACAAAAGATTTACCTACTTCTAAATATTTAGAAAGGAAACTGTCTAGTAAGGAGTGGAATTCGGTTTTAGATTTCTCTCTCAATAATTTCACTAAGTCCTGGAACAGGGAAATTTTAACTTGTGGTGGTCCCCAAGGAACTTCCGTAGCTAACCTCATGGTTAGGCAAGCATAAACTTTTTGGAACTGTAGTGAAATAAAATAGTACGATAACTGTGAAGTTAACGGAGGTATTCGGTGAGTGCCATGTGCTTGTACTTGAGAGCTGACGGCTTACTCTCTCCTTTTTACTCTCCTGGCCAAAAGCTATCTCTAATGGTTGATGCTACAGACATCGCTATTGAAGCTGTCTTACAAACCCATAGCGATCATGGCCCCCAGCCCCTTGGATTTTTCTCTCGGAAACTCACTTCCGCTGAGAAAAAGTATAGCACATTTGACAGGGAATTACTGGCTATTTATTCCTCCGTCAAACATTTTAGGCACAGTCTTGAAGGTCACAATTTTATTATCTTTACTGATCACCGTCCACTTACTTTTGCCATTAACAAACCTAGTGATTCTGCCTCTCCAAGGCAAAATAGACATTTATCATATATCTCACAATTTAGCACGGACATTAGACATGTTTCTGGAGCAAATAATGTAGTTGCTGATACATTGTCCCGAATCCAGGAAATTAGTTCAAATGCATTTAATTTCGAAGTCTTAGCAAAGGTACAAAAAACAGACCTTGAGCTTCAGAACCTTTTGAACAGTGACGACTATTCACTTAAACTTCACTCAGTACCAATATCATTAAATTTAAAACTTTGGTGTAACATAGAGAATGACAAAGTGAGACCTTTTGTGCCAAAGGAATATAGAAAGACAATATTTGATGCTCTTCACCGCTTATCTCATCCTGGAATTCGTGCTACAAAGAAACTAGTGCTCGACCGTTACGTCTGGCCATCTATTTCTAAAAGATATCACCTCTTGGACTCGTTCTTGTGTTAGTTGCCAACAATCCAAAGTTAACAGGCATACACACAGTCCATTTCAGCCATTTTTAAAACCTGCTCACAGATTCGACCATGTTCACATTGACTTGGTCGGTCTTCTGCCACCTTCAGAGGGGTACTCGTATATTCTCACATGTGTTGACAGGTACACTCGATGGCCAGAAGCCATCCCTGTGCCTGATATCACTGCTGAAACTGTGTCGGAGGGCACATTGGATTTCTCGATTTGGCGTGTCTTCCATCATCACCACGGATCAGGGTAGACAGTTCCAGTCTGCTCTGTTCTTTTCCCTGACCAAGTTACTGGGCCTCAAGCACATCAGAACAACGCCATACCATCCCGCCAGCAATGGAATGGTGGAGCGACTACCTCGTTCTCTGAAACAAGCAATCAGGTGTTACAACACTAACCGATGGACAGAAGTGTTACCCTTTGTCCTACTTGGACTGCGATCTGCTTTCAAAGAGGATCTGCAGTGCACAACATGAGAACTAGTGTAAGGTTCAACTCTACTACTACTGCAGAATTTTTCTCCCCATCTGCCAATCCACCTGAGGAGCCCTCCGATTTTCTACAGCGACTGAGGAACATCATGCAGTCCCTCGCTCCAACTCCAGCATCAGCCCACAACACTCTGGTGACTTTTATCCATCCCCTGTTGTCAAATTGCTTCCATGTGTTTGTTCTTCATGGTGGCGTAAAGAGACCTTTTCAAATGCCCTATGACGGACCATACAAAGTTTTGCAACGAAGTGCCAAGCATTTCACTTTGCTCATCAACAACAAGCCTACAACTATCAGTGTTGACAGACTAAAACCTTGTTTCCATATAGAGGCTGATGAGCCTTCTATTAGCTCGGCACCTCCATTACCTTCTGCATCACCTGTTACATCATCTGGTGAAGAGACCCCCAAAAGTACTCTGTCAAGTAGTGTGGAAACCACAAGCAATGCTTCTACAACTGGTGCGGACACCACAAATTGTGCTCCATCAAACCCTGCTCCGATTACTACTACCCGTTCGGGAAGGCGGGTTCGTTTCAATACGAAGTACAATAATTCTTCGTACCTTCGGTACTAGGGGGGGAGTACTGTGGTCCCCAAGGAACTTCCGTAGCTAACCCCATGGTTAGTCAAGCATAAACTTTTTGGAACTGTAGTGAAATAAAATAGTACGATAACCGTGAAGTTAACGGAGGTATCCGGTCAGTGCCATGTGCTTGTACTTGAGAGCTGACGGCTGCTCTATCTTTTACTGTTTCTTTACTTATTTTATCTATTTAACCTTCTGATATTTTAATTACATTTTTATTAAATTGTTTTTAATGTTAATGAGTGTTATCATTTCGGTTTACTGAAAACGAAACTTGATGAACACTACAAACTGAATCATCTTTAACTTTAGAATGTACTTGACGCATCCAAGTTCGGAAAACATGCCAAGTACATAACAAATGTTTGGTATCGCCAAATACTTTTAATAATGCTGGATATAAAACTTTATCACCATGAGTCATCATACAAGTTAAATTTAAGTTTGGCAACCTAGATTTAAGACTTTTAAACAAACAAGATACAGAGTAGAAATCAACATTACTAGTGATAAAGTGGGCAACAGGGTACCCACAACCAAATGTATCTGGAACAATTAGGTTGATTAAGTAAAAACCATATTGGTTTGTATTGTGGGTTGAATCAATGCATAGAATTCTTGAGCACCCTTCAATCATCATTTTACTTTGCTCTAAAGTTTGAATGCCCAATGCAAATGCTGAACCGAATTCGGACTAAAATCAAGATCTGTGGGCCCATAAAGTGTCCTCCCACCAACAGGTTTATAGATTAAAACTGGGCTGTATGATTCACTCTTTAATTTTTCAACAAATAAAGCTACAGAATAAGCATCATCCCTATGAAACAGCAAATTTTGAATTACAGTCCTGTTATATGATAGTTGTTCCGGTGCATCCGGAACAAAACAACTCAACTTTTCTGTGTTTCGTTTTTCGGCGTTTTTTTCAGATTCAGAACTTTCCAGTAGTTGCAGTACACATCGCGTTCGCATCCGCACGACAGCTGGCATGCTGTCCGTTTATCATTTTGTTTCGCAAATGCACATTATTATGTCATACTTGTTATTGTGTTGTATAAAATAAGTTTTTTGTGTTTGAAAAGAAGTGTTTTTATTCGCATAATTAACCACATCGCGACAATAGTTTTGTTATAGTTTTGTTAGAAATATATGTTTCTTTCAAAGGAAAGTTAATTGCTCTAGTTTCCCTTCCCTCAGCTCCATCTAGTAGTTTTTCTTTAATTTTTTTAATTGGAACACACATCTCTAAATTATATTTGATAGCATCCCTAACGCTTCTCCTCAACGGCTGAAATTTACAATTTTCAAAGCTGACCTCATGATTATGCTCTGAAAAATAAACTACTTTAACCTTATCATCTGACTGACATGCATAAATCCTAACTGGGCAGTTGTAATTTGGAATTGTACCTTTCCGATTTCTGCGGCTACTTAATCTCTGAAATAATGTAGGATTATAAAATTGACAATAATAATAGTGATGAATTTTATCTTTTCTTTTAACACTACCCCTAATTTTTTTAAATGATGTAAATGTTGCTGCACTCTCAGACTCTAGCCATTGTTCAAAAGAAGAAACAGAATCAAAAGTGATATCTTTCACAAAGCTTACACCATGATCAGCTAGCAAATGCTTAACCAATAATGACATAAAAGTGAAAGATTTACCACAATCGGAGAAAACACATCCATAATAAGTGGAAGCCGTACCTTTAGTACAAGATGCAGTATGCAACTGAAAGCTATGTTTATTGAAATTGTCAACTCCACACTGTGTACAATTATACAATTTTGTTACACAATTATATAATTTAGTAACACATGCCGTTTTGGAACCGCTCCAGGCAATAGTAAATGATTTGCTCGTGGCCGCAGCGAATTTCATTTATGCTGATTTATCTAACTTCTTGGTGAGTTTGGGTGGATGGGAGATGTTCCAAATAAACTGCAGTAAAATCAATTATTCAAGGTGATACCCCGATTGTTTAGAAGATGAATACTACCCGAGAGCCGTTCCCAAAACATTAACATTAAAAAATCGAATAAAAAAAATAAATCGGATAACAGTATTAGTCGAAATAAAAAAATACTCCCTGCTTCGAAAGTTCCTGCCACTAAAACCTCTACTGTAAAATGCAATACTGCTTCAAAATCTTCTAAATCTGTTTTCAAAGAAGATTTCCTGAAAAATTATGCTTCTGTACATATACAAGATAATTGCGAAACTGAAGTTGCGATAAAAGGTTATGTCTACACCGGCGAAGAAATGTCGACGAATGGGTCAGAGATGGACCATTCTTCTGTTTTTATATAATTTTTTCATTTTTTTTCCTTTTTTGCACCTTGGCCGCCCTCTTGTTTTAATTATGGTGGTCATTTCCTGGAACTGTCATGGTTTTAAAACTCACGTTTCCGACCTTCGAGACCTGATCAATAATTTTCATCCTGTGTGTATCGCTCTCCAGGAAACTTACCTTGACAAGAGTAAAGTTGCCAAGCTCCGGCGTTACAGCACTATTAGAAAAGACTATAAAAGTGGTGTAAATGTTTCTGGTGGTGTTTGCCCTTCTCACTGTGCATGACTATCCTTCATCTCCCATTTTTCTTAAAACACATCTACAAGCAGTTGCTGCGAGAATTCACATTAAACTGCCTGATCACTGTTTGCAGCCTTTATCTCCCTCCGAAAACCTCTGTTGACCAGATTTCTTTAAATAATCTGATATGTGAACTTCCTTCCCCTTTTATAATTATAGGTGATCTCAACGGCCATAACCCGATGTGGGGAAGCCCTAATATAAATTGTCATGGAAAACAAATCGAAAGACTCTCGAAAAGCAGAATGGGCCTTTCCTGTAAAGTAGACGATTCTATAAGCAGAAGGAAACCCTCCGCGTAAGGTAAAGGATTCGAAAGACAGAATTCGCTATATCAGTAAAGTATATAATCCAAAAATCAGAACGGACCCTCCTCACATAATAGAACCCGAGAACGTTCATCGACTACTGGAAGATCTTTTAGAGTTTGTAATAGCTATATACAGAGTAGATTACATCCCTGTAACGGTTTCATCCCCAAACGTAACTCTTATTCATAGTTATTCGGTTAGAAATACTGTTATGTATATTATTACTGGATTCAGTGATCAAAACAAAGATTTTATGGTGTCAATATTAAGATATTTAGTCGTGGAACCCCCTAGTAGAATCCAACAATTTATGCACGAATTGGGGAATAACTTCTTCGATACACTTGGTGTTTCCTGGAGTAACTTACGTGTTTTCCTTGCCTATGTAATACAAATGGCAACACATGCCATTTTGGAATCGCTCGAGGCAATAGCAAATGATTTGCTCGTGGCCGCAGCGAATTTCATTTATGCTGATTTATCTAACTTCTTGGAGAGTTTGGGTGGATGGGAGATGTTCCAAATAAACTGTAGTAAAATCAACTATTCAAGGTGATACCCCGATTGTTTAGAAGATGAATACTCGTACAATTAAAAAATCAAAGGACTGTCCAAAATCTGTGTACCATGTTACTTGACTTGTGTAAACGGTTCTGGTCAAGTCAAGTAGTGAGGCAAGTCAAATAGTTCTTCAAACTCAAATGAATCAAGTAGAGGGCGCCACTGATGTGTAAATTCTGTATCATTTCGTTATTTGGTAGCAGTCGTTTGTTTTTAGTACATGGACTTTTTCTTTTAGTACTCGAAAGATATTAGAAAATGAAAAAAAAAGTTAGGATTTAAACTAGAGGTAAAGCATGGAACATAAATTTTTGGTCAGACTAAACACTTGTTATGTACTTGGCATGTTTTCTAAACTTGGATGCGTCAAGTACAGCTAAAGTTAAAGGTGATAAGGTTAGAATTTCTCTGCGTCAGGACTTATTGAAATTATTGCGAGAAAAATGTAAAACTGAATTCCATTCCATTCTTGATAGTTTCATTTCAAAGTATTTAGAATTAAGTAAATGTTTTGCAGAGTATTTTAGGACTATTCTAACTATTGTAACAGATTATAAGAATGGTCGTTAGCATACAGTAGTTTTCCTCATGGTGAAACTGAAACTAATATGTTTGTTGAATTATTTCACAATAAATTAAAAACTTATTTTGAGTGTAAGTTTAATTGGTGGGTTGATAATTTATTAGATACTCTTTTAAAAGCAGAACGTGATACCTTTTTAAGTCACAAAGATAAATTGTTGATGAATATGCCTCCAAAGGATACTGATAGTTCCTGTAAGAAATCTCACGTAAAAGGTCAACAAATTCTTGATTCCGACTTAAATATGTTAACTTCAAATTCATGGTCTTTAAATGGCCATCATGGTTTCTCAAAATAATAAAAGTAAAATTTATATTATTAAAAGAAATTTTAAAAATTGTCCACATGATTTATGCTATTTTAAATGTAAAGAACATATATGTAGGGATTTATGCAGTCATATATATTCTTGTAGTTACCCCAGACAAAAACCTTTTGTGTAAACACATTCACAAGTTGCAGTCATATCTTATCAGAAATTCACCAGTGCATAAAAGTTATAATCAGACCTTGAATGAAAAGGAATTTAAAGCTAAACCTAATCTTGATAATGTACAAAAAGCAGTAAATAAAGCTGCTGCATGTGATAAATTAGCATCTGATTTAATGAAACTATGTGATCATCCAGATATATCTAATCACATGTTACAAACTGTATATTCAACTTTAAATGGTTTAGTATCAAAGTGCCAAGCTGCAATTAATAATAAAGTAAATGTTAAATCTATACCTAAATTGGCAGAAATACCCCCTAATTTAAAGATTGCTACAGTTAAAAAGTTTAAAAAAAAGTAAGAAACGTAAAATGACTAGCACCTTAGTAAAAAGTTTATATTAGAAATTTCAGTCTAAGTTTAAATATTTCATGAGGGGGTACATATATAGTAGCATATAAATAATCAGTGTGATGAGGCGATTTAGATCTGATATATAATTGTTTCATTCATAAAAAAGTAAAATGTTCGGGATCTAAATCTGACCTCATCACATCGTCAGAGATAGAGGACCATATTTTAACGGAATATTGTAGTCTTGTACGGGGGTCTGATTCCAGTCACAGATAAGAATCCTGACTCCGTACTTGACATTAAACAAGAATGTACCTTTGTGGAGTATTTATGAGTCCCTAAGGGACAGGGCCAAATTAGAGGTGATAAGGTTACTCACGTTGGTGGTCTCAGGGCGGGGTTTGCTGAGACCAATGACTTTCTGGCAACGATCCCGATTGGGAGTCAAGAAGAAGGAGGGGACTAAGTTAGAAAATTGAAAGAGAAGGCCCCAGAGATTTGGAGGAGAAGGTCCTAGGGAGTTGAAAGAGAAGGCCCCAGAGAATTGGAGTAGAAGGCCCCCAGAGAATTGGAGGAGAAGGGCCCAGAGTGTTTGGAGAGAAGGTCCCAGGGAGTTGAAAGAGAAGGCCCCAGAGAGTTGGATCGGAAGGCCCCACAGAATTGGATGAGAAGGCCCCAGAGTGTTTGGAGAGAAGGCCCAAAAGGTCCCAAAAGGAATTTGCTATATACTCCAGCCAAGTCCGCCAGAAAGTTTCCTGCAAAAGTTGTACGGTCGCACCCCAGAGACAACAGATCAACGGTTGATAAAAAAAAATTTCCCTCTCATACCCTTCAACCAGAAGTGTTCCGGGCCCATCACTTTAGACCCACAAAGGTACCCATCTTTTTGCATTTACATTTTGAAATCGAGATTAGGTTCTCTCTCTCTACTTACAAAATTTTCCTAAATATATATATAGTTTGTCAGAAGTAATCTAAACAGTTTGACTAAGCTTAATTATTGACTTATTATTTTTTTATAAATATATGTATAAATGTTTTTTTATAATAAATCTACTTTTTTATATTAAGCTAGTCTCAGTTGCCATTATTTTAGAGGTTAGTTGATTCTTCATTTTAATGTCTGTAGTTGCTCAGAACCTGTGGTTAAATTGTAGTAAAACAAATATTTAACACAACGCAATTTAAAATAAATTCCACTATACATTTGATCACAGGTTGTTAATAAATATATAACGAGGACTACACGACAATCAGCATTTTATTTGAACTTTCTGAGGACCTAGTGCTTAGATTTCTTTGGTATTAAATAAATTTTTGTGTTTTTTTTTTTTTTCCCAGATATATGAAGAGAAGTTACATGCATATGTGTAAAAAGCCAGTTGGAATTGTTCTTTGAAGTAGAAGTTATCGACCTGTGGACATGTTGCTATTACATTACACACGCACGGTAGTCCTGAGATGTTAACCACAGTAGAAAGTATTCTTACTCAAGCCTTAAAAAGAGATAAATCTGCGCCAATGGCAAACTCAAGTGGCTGTATGGTTGCCATGGTTTACCTAAACTTTTTATGAAAGGTCAGGAATGTAGAAGACTAATAACTGTAACTGTACTTATCTATATGATAACTATAACTGTACTATTAATTCTGATGTCTGTAGTTGCTGAGTTAGCGTACTCAAACATGTGCTGCTGTTTGTAATAAATACTTCACTTTTGAATATGACCCAGTAGTTGAGTTTACGATTAATACTGAAGTATTAAGAAAGAACAAAGGTTCTTTGATTTGATAATTACACCAGATCTCACATGGTGTCAGTCGTTGAAGCAATGTAATTAAATTTTTCTGTAATCAGATCTTATCCACATTTTCGAGAGATGCTAAAAATGGATTTCAGACCACCTGCTCAGTTGTCATTCTCCGTTGGAAATGTAAAGGAAAAATGGAAAAAATGGAAGCAAGAGCTAAAGAACTATCTTCTTGCATCTGAGAAAGATGCCAAGCCAGATAAACTAAAATTACTATTCTTTTGAATTTACTAGGTTCCGAAGGACTAGAAACTTACAATACTTCTTGATTCGAGCCTCCTGAAAATATAGAGAAACATGCAGGGTCTTGAATGCCTTTGAAGAGTATTGATAGCCACGATAGAATGTCATATATGAAAGTTTTAAATTTTTCTCACGTACTCAGCAAGAAAGACAGACCATTGAATCATATGTCACCCAATTGAAGACTCTAGCTTCAACCTGTGAATTTGTAGATCAGGAAAATGGATTAATCCAAGATCGCAGCTTAACAGAACGCTTGCTCCGAGAATCTAATTTAGGATTAGAAAAAGCGATAGAGATTGTTCGTGCAGCTGAAACAAGTCGTGAGCAACTACTTAATATGAAAGATGAACCCGCAACTGTAAACAACATTAAGAAATACAGAAGACCGCAGCATCAGTCGAAACAGTCAGTGCCACATCAATTATCGTCGCAGCCGAGGCAATCAACGAGTGAGTATGACTGCAAGAAGTATGGAAGAAAACACAAATATCGAGAGCGTCCAGCTTTCGGAAAGACCTGTGCTAAATGCAAATTAAGAAACCACTTTGCTGCGCGTTATCCCAAGAACATTAATGAACTTAGTGCAGTTTGTGATAATGAACTAAATGAACTAAGTCTGTATGTTGATTCTGTGATGACATATTCACCAGAAAACGAGCAACGTGAACTTAAAATAAATGTAAAATTGTGCAATGATCTTAAAATTACTAAAGTATGATTTTGAGGTAAATTATGTTCCAGGAAATCAAATGTTCTTAGCTGACACCTTGTCACGAGCATATCCTATCAGTGAATGAAAGAAGAGTGGTGCAATTTAGAAATGAAACTAAATCTGATCCAGATTTGCAAATAGTGATGAAATATATTAAAGAAGGTTGGCCTAAATGTTACAAAAGTGTAGATAGTAATGTGAAAACATATTTTAAAGTTAAAAATGATCTTTATATTAATGATGACTTGTTATTTATTAATGAAAAAATAGTTGTACCTCATAGTCTGAGAAAAGACATGTTGCAGTTAATTCATGAAGCACATTTTGGAATTGAGAAATGTAAAAATAGAGCTCGTGAAATTTTTTACTGGCCAGGTATGTCAAATGATATTGAGCAGCTTGTTTCTAAGTGCGAAATATGTGAAAAATTCAGAAACAGAAATCCAAAAGAACCTTTAATGCAACATGAAATTCCAAGTAAACCATTTGAAAAAATTGCACTTGACATCTTACAATTTGGAAATCAAAATTACTTGGTAGTTATTGATTATTACTCTTACTGGATTGTATATATATATTAGAAATGATTTAATAACTGTAACTGTACTATTCATTCTGATATCTGTAGTTGCTGAGTTAGCGTACTCAAACATGTGCTGCTGTTTGTAATAAATACTTCACTTTTGAATTTGACCCAGTAGTTGAGTTTACAACTAATACTGAAGTATTAAGAACAAAGGTTCTTTGATTTGATAATTCACGCCAGATCTCACAATTAATATCAATATGTAAATGACACCATTTCAGTAAACATACAAAAATACAAAAAACTAATCTGATTATAGGAAAATTAATTACAGGACTAAATATATCCTCGTATGTCTCACCACACTCTTGAAGATAACCCTGGGCGACCAGTCTGGCTTTAGAACGTATAATGTAACCAGCATCATCTTCTTTAACGGTGTAAACCCACCAACTTATTACTACTTTAAAATTTTCAGGAGGATCTACAAGCTCCCAGACCTTACGCTCATGTATTACTTTTATTTCCTGATCTATTGCCCATAAATATGAACCCATGAAACAGACTCATCTGAATAATAGCTCCTTTAAAATTTCTAGGAAATTTTACTTCAGCTATATTACTTTCGAGGAGATCCGATACTTTCCCTTCACTCAAGTTACTCGAACGAAAGTCAAAATAAGATTTGTCACACTCAATATTGTTTTCTTTACAAAATTTAATCATGTCATTTAATGAACGAAGATCATTCGATCCTTCCACTCTATAGTAAATATCTGTTCTACTACTAGTGGTCCTCGGAATAGTTTGGCAATTTGTGAACAAGGTGTCAGTACTGTACTTGACCCCTCTTCATGCTCATCGCTAGCTTGATCATTAACTTCCCGTATAGACGAATTTTGAGACATACAATCAATGTGAGGAAACTTTAAAATCTCAGGGCCTGCTAACTTATGGTCCATTATGACCTCCACCCCTTTAGTTCCCTCGTCAAAACTGACATTTATAGTTTTCTACTATACGTTTCTCATCTTCCATCCAGATACGATAACCTCTAGTATGTTGAGCATATCCCACCAAAATTTCGGGTTTTGTTTTATATTATAAAACAAAAACTAATTTCTTACATTTCTGGTCTGGGACCCTACAAAATCGAGTGAAACAAAAATTTTAAGATGTTTAACAGATGGTTTTTTTCCCGAAGAAAATTCAAATGGGGTACGATTAGAGTTACCATGACATGACCTATTTCATGCATACGTAAAACAAACTGCAGCCTCACAACAGAATTTTTTGGTAGTTTACTCTCATTAAGAAGTGAACGAACACCTCCCATTAGAGTTTTATTATACCTCTTGGCAACCCCATTCATTTGTGTACTGTATGGATTAGTTACCTCATGCTTTATGCCACGTGTAGAAAGGTCATCTTTTCCTAACAGATAATGAAAGGAATTCCTTGGCCTCAAAAAATTGCAGCAAAAATTCCTTTTGATTGCATTTTAGATGAAATTAGGGATTCTATAACAGATTCAAATCTTGAAAGATTGCATCTCCTAACAAAAAAAGATCTACACAATATTGAACAATAATTTAATCTTTCTTCGAGTTCTGTTAAGCATCAAAATGATTGTTTAAGTATAGATACTTGGGTTAGAGAAATAAGGGATTATGAAAATTCCTGCAAATTATTTTATAAAGCCCAGGGCATAGAATGCACAAATCATCCATATCTTAAAAAGGATGATTTTATTCTAATAATTATGACTGAAGCACAAGGGGTGATACTAAAAAAATATGGCTCTGATTGTATATGCATAGGTAGTACTCATGGCATGAATAGTTATGGATTTGAGTTAGTAACACTCCTTATCATTGATGACATGCGACAGGGGTTCCCTTGTGGCTTTCTTATATCAAATAGAACTGATCAGATGTTTCTATCATATTTTTCTCATGCATAAAAAATTACATCGTTTGTGACAATAATACCTAAGTTCTTATGTTAGGAAATTTGCAGAGGATTAGGATTTTGAACTTAAATTTAGTAGCCCCAGATATTCTCAAAGTAATGGGTTAGCTGAGAAAGCTGTAGGAATAGTGAAAAACATCTTTAGAAAAGTAAAAATATAAATGTAGGGTTAAATGCCAATATCAAAATACCCCATTAGTAGCATAAATTTGTCCCCCGCACAACTCTTTGTTGGTTGGTTTGGTTGGTTGATTGAAAAGGCGCTAATTACCTCTAACAAAATTGCTAAAGACTAAAGTAAAAAAAATTTTGTGAACTTCAGGCTAGGCAAAAATATTAAAACACTATAGAAAATAAAACTGACAGAATTAAAACCTGGAATAAAAATTTGTTCAACAGATTAACAAGAATTGGGAAAAGAGAAATAATATCAAAAATTGAAAGATTGTAAGAAATTTAAATTGGGAAATATTGAAAGAAACAAAAATCATAAGATTCTCGAAAAAACCACTTTGACGAATTTAATAATTTGGATGTGGATATTGGTAGATTAAATTAAGATTAGGAGATTGATTACCAAAAAATTTTATATACAATGATTTAGAACAGACACAAGAGGTTAAAATATGTGCGACTGTGTATGGTGTCTTGCAATACGCACACTGTGGAGAAGCTTCACCCAGCAAGAGATGAGCATGGGTGAGTCTGCAATGACCCACTCGTAAGCGAGTGAGTATTACGTCATGTCTCCTAGAAGGGAGTTGAGGCCATTTCATTATCTTGGTTTTAATTTCCCGCAGTTTATTTGAAGAAATGTTATCCCAGGACATCTGCCATTTATCATGTAAAAGATGTTTGATGTAATTTTTCAAGTCAGGATAAGGAAGACCAGTGTTGAAAAAGTCACTTGCAGACCTGGTAGCCATGTCCACAAGTTCATTGCCTTTAATGCCGACGTGAAAGGGAACCCAGCTAAAAACTAGCGAGATTCCCATGGAAGTAAGGTTAGCTATTGTTGTAAGAATTTTGAAAATAATAGGGTTATTACAGTTATTTGATTGCAATGAATTAAGAACACTTTGGGAGTCTGTATAGATAATAAAGTTTTTACTATTGTGATTCATCAATTCTTCTAAAGCCTTCAAGATAGCAAAGGCTTCAGCAGAAAAGATGGAGAGTTTAGGATGGAGTCTGTAGCTATTGATTTGATCTTTAATAAGGTATGCACAGCTGACATAGTTAGTGGATTTTGAACCATCTGTGAAGACAGAGGTGTAATTTTTATAATATTGCTTGTGATCTTCAAAAATTTGTTGATAAATGATATTGCTAGTTGAACTTTTGTCAAATGATTTAAAGGGGTTTATTATAGTAAAATTAGGGGTGTACCAAGGATGAATTCCAATAGTTGTAGGTATTGTATCTATATTGTCTAAGTTAAGATCTCTTAAAATTTCATTTATCCTTCCCTGAAACGGCAGAACACAAGAAGGTCTAGCATTGTATAATCTCTTAAGGTAATAATTGAGTGTATGTTGATGAATGGGATGGTTGATATAAGATGACGTTCTGAAGTAGTACTGAAGAGATAACATCTGTCGACGTAATTCAAGAGGAGCGTCACAGCAGTCAACGTAGAGACTTTCTACAGGAGATGTTCTAAAAGCTCCGGAACACAATCGAAGAGCGGAATGGTGAATGGTATTCAGCTTTTGAAGGACAGAAACGCGTGCTGACCCATATCAGGACATCCATAGTCCAGTTTTGAGCGGATGATGGCATGATAGATCTTAATTAGGGAAGAGCGATCAGCTCCCCATGAGGTCTTAGAAAGGATTTTTAGGATGTTGAGCTTCCTTTCGCAATTTTTCCGCAAGTTTGTGATATGGGGTGCAAAGGTAAGTTTTTTGTCAAAAATGACGCCGAGAAAATTCACCTCATTCACAATGTTGATGTTATTTCCAAGAAACTGGATCTCTGGGTCAGGGTGCAGACCTCTTTTTTTGCAAAAATGGACACAACACGTCTTTGAACTTGAAAAGCTGAAACCATTCTCCATCGCCCACTTACTGATCTTGTTAACTGCAGTCTGGAGTTGTCTGTTAATAAATCTCATATCCGCTCCTTCACATGAGATATGGAGATCGTCGACATACAAGTTTCCATTAACAGAGGGAGGTATCTCGTTCAGAATCCCATTAATTGCAATAATGAACAGGGTCACACTCAATACGCTTCCCTGGGGAACTCCTTCTTCTTGAATAAAAGTGCGAGAAAAGGTGTTTCCTACCCTTACTTTAAAATTTCTTAATGCTAAAAAGTTCTGTATAAAAATAGGCATATTACCACGCATATCTAAATCGAAAAGCTTCTGTAGAATCCCATGACGCCAAGTGCGGTCATATGCCTTTTCAATATCGAAAAAAAAACAGACACTAAATGCTTCCGTTTTACAAAAGCATTCCGGATTCTGGTTTCCAACTCCATTATATTATCTAACGTGCTCCTTCCACGACGGAAACCACTCTGATATTTGGAGAGGTAGTTATTTTCCTCTAGATAGTATATCAGACGAACGTTTATCATTTTTTCAAGAATTTTGCATAAACAGTTCGTCAGAGCTATTGGACGGTAGCTGAGAGGATTCGATGGGTCTTTATCAGGTTTTAGAATGGGGATTACAATAGCCTCTCTCCATGAGGAAGGAAAGCTATGTTCTCTCCATATTCTATTGTAAAGTTTAAGAAGGTTGTACATCGAAACTGACGACAGGTTTTTTATCATTTCATAGGATATATTATCAGGTCCAGCAGAAGATTTATGGACTTTATGAAGGGCTCTGTTTAATTCTAAAATGGTAAAATCAGTATTATAGGGAAAGTTAAGCGTAGATTGAAAGTTTATTGGTTTATTCTCGAGACGTTTTTGGTTTTATGAAAATACCTCATTTTGGGCATACTGTTACAGACTGCACTGCGGAATAAATACTAATATGCACATTGAATGTATGCACCAGACATTAAAATATATTTATCTCCAAGGTAAAAATGTCGGGATACTTGATAAAGCCATACATGGTATAATGAGATTTGTCAGAGATAAAATGATAAACAGGCTGATAGTGCTAAATAAAGGAAAGCTCACAAGTAAATTAAAAGATCTCAGAAACAGTCACAAAACTGGTGTTACATTAATGGCAGAAAATTTAGAAAATAAAGATGGGTGGTTAATAGCATCAGAAAATCAAAAAGAACTTTATGAAATACAACAAGTTAATGAAAACTGCAGTTGCCAAATTTCTTATCAGGAATTCAACATCAGTATTCACCAGTTTATATGCTCCTACATTGATTCCTCCTTAATGGAATATGTGCAAGCATATTCATTATTTATGCATGAGTAAAAGTCAAATGAGTTAAACTGAGGTCTCTACAAATGGCATTCCTGACAATGCTCTCATAATTGAAAATAATAATCCTGAGTCTGAAATAATTATGAGAGAATTAAGTAATAGTAACCAAACACTTAACTTAATCACTCTGAAAAACAAGAATCCCTCATAAAAAGATACACAGAAATAATTCGAACTCTTTCAACTCCAGAGCAGTATGAAGGGATGAAAAAAACTTTAAAATCCTTAATGCCTAAATTAAATGCTGTAAAACAAATAAATTCTCCACAGCAAAAGTATAACTCTCCAGCTAATAAAAATTCTGTTATATTTTAGATCCAAATATTAAGAAAACTGTTATTCTAATAATAAATTGTTATGTCGTTAATAAAACCTGCTGGTAGTTTTTTTTTTTTAAATCAAAATAAAAACCACTTGGTTGGTTGGTTGGTTGGTTGATTGAAGTTTACTGGCGCTAAATACTCTAGGGACAAACTGCGCCAAACAAGATGAGAAATAAAATAAAGATGAAATTTAGAGAAAAAATTTTGACAATATAAAAGGATAGGTTCAAAAACGGATTAAAGAAACAACAAGACAAAAATACAAAATTCAACAGAAAACACAAATAAAATTAGAGTTATATACAAATTAACAAGAATTGAAAATTGAATGATTAAAAATTGAAAAACAATCAAATATCATATTTTGGTATAAAAACCAAAACGGCAAAGAAAGGGGAACAAATTTGGATGTGGAGTTTCAATGATTAAATTAAGATTAGGAGATGGATTACCAAAAAAATTTATATACATTGATTTAGAACAAACACAGGACTTTACAATATGTGCGACTGTGTAAGGAGTCTTGCAATACGCAGACTGTGGAGGAGCTCACCCAGCAAGAGATGGGCATGGGTGAGTCTGCAATGACCCACTCGGACGAATAGAAAGGTTACTGCACAGAACAGAAATTTACACAGATGGAAAAAATTCTTGTATATTTGGCAATATTTTACGATGGTTGGCATACATTCTGGCAACATTCTTTGGTGCCAACTTTCAATTTTTCTGGGTTGCACTTGCACTCACTCATTCTTTGACTTGCCTCTTTGCCGGAATGTCGAATGCACGATTACTCTCGATCACGTTTTATATCATTATTGTTATTTAATTGCCATCATTATGCATTTGGTCTATGACTTAAGTTTAAGGCAATATATTGATAAAGTTTAGGCCATTTTCACATTTTCAAATTTTTATGGGTATCTAAACGTAAATTGTAAATTTATATTACGTATTATAATTGTAAATATAAATTTGATGTAATTGCATATTTATATCTAATTTTGTGAAATACTGATGTTACATTGAATTACAATATCACTTGTTTTTACTTCTAGATTGTTAATTTTTTATCAATGATAATGCAGTGATTTCGAAAACGTATAAAAAATAAAAAATTTTAAATGTCATAAAATAAGACACGCATTACTTAGATGTGCATATTTAAAGGTGAAAATAACGAAAAAAATTGTTAATTAATGTAAGGTGTTGGTTGATTGAAGTTTAATTCGCTAAATCATCTAGGGACAAACTGCGCCAACAAGATGAAGAAAAAACTAAACACGAAATTTAGGAGAAAAAAAAATTACAGGTTTAAACAAAAAAAAAAAAAAAAAAAAGAATAAAATTGAGTTAATACAGATTAACAAGAATTGATTGAGTGATTGATATTTGCAAAAAAAAATGTGTGATTTTTTTGGCAGAAAAATTTTTAAGAAGATGTGTTTTTTAAAAAGAGGAAATGGAGTTTGCAAAGAGAGTCGAGGATGAACATTTGCTTGAAGTGAGAGAAATTAGTACTTTATTTTTTTATGGTATTGTAAATTGTCAGAAGGATTGAGATAAAAGTGAATATTTGTGTTTTTTATTTTTTTTTTTTAATGTTTAATTTTTTTTGAATAAAAATGGTTTTATAAAATTGAGAAATTTTTGAGTATTTTTTATTTGTGTTTGTTGTGTATAAGTAGAAAGTAAGTTTTTTTTTGTAGTAAAAGATATGATTTATGTAAAAAAGGTTTGTTTGTAAAATTGATAAATTTGTTGATTTGTTTTTTTTAAGTTTTTTTTATTTTAAAAGAAAGTTATGTGAAAATAAGAATAAGTAGTTTTTAGGGGAAAAATTTTATGATATTTTGGTGATATTTTTTTTTTTATTTGTGTTTGTTTTTTTTAAATAAAAAATTTATATTATTTTATTTTATATTTTTTTGTTTTTTTTTTTTTGGTTTATTTTCAATGTAAATATATTTATTATAAATTTTTTTTGTTTAAATTTTTTATTTTAATGTTGTTTTTTGGTTTGGGTTTTTTGTATGGAAGTGATTTTGTTTTATTGTTTGTATTTTTTTGGTTATATTTAATGATTTATTTTTTTTTATTGTTTATTTTTTTAGTTATAAAATTTTGATTTTATGTTATTTTTTTAATATTTTTATTTAAAATTTATAATTATATTTTAAAATTAGTTTATAAATTTTTAAATATTTAATTTAAAATTATTTTTGTTATATTTGTGATTTATTATATTATTTGATTGCTAATTTAAAGATTACATTTTGGTCTGATTCTACTACAGCTCTATGGTAGATAAAAGAGCATGGAAATTGGTCAGTTTTTGTGGAAAACAGGGTTAAAGAGATTCGGGAATTGATGCGAGGTCATTTATGGAGACATGTACCAGGAAGTTTAAACATTGCAGATTTGCTTTCGCGTAGTTGCACCCCGAGACAAATGCTTCTTTCTAGATGGTGGGAGGGACCTCTGTAGTTACGAGAAAGCCCTGAATATTGGCCTATTGAAGAAACGCATTGTGAATCGGAGGAAATAAACTTAGAGAGAAAAAAGTTAAAGGTAGTAAATATAGATCTATCAAAAGACGCACCTTCTTGGCATTTGAATGCTATATCTAATTATGGTAAAATGATTAGAGTCTTTGCTTGGATATTGAGATTTGTGAATAACTGTAAAGTTGTTAATGGAAAATGTAATGAATCTGAACTCTCACAATCTGAAATTCAAAAACCCTGAAAAGAAATTGATTTGTTTAGTTCGGAACTAATCTACCTGATGCAAAATCTTCAAATTTATTGATACTGTTGTGGATGAAGACGGTATTTTACGTATAAAAACGAAAATTCTTAATAGAGACGATGAGTGATTTTTTTGTTTCCAATATTGTTACCTGAAAAATCTGAATTTACTGAACTCTTAATTAAAGATGTACATAAAAAAATTGTCATGCTGGAATTCAAATGATGCAATGTTTGTTGAGAGAAAGGTATTGGATAATTAGGGCAAGGAAAGCTATAAAAAATGTTCTGTATAACTGTATTCTTTGTAAACGCTTCAAAGTTAAATCTATGTCAAGCGAACCAACGCTTTGCCACCAGACCGCGTAACAGATTGTACACATTTTGAAATTGGGGGAATAGATTTGGCAGGGACGTTGTTTTTGAAAAAATATAAGAAAAGTGAGGATAGTTCTGTTACTTATGCGGTATACCGTGCTATCCATCTTGAACTTGTAGATTCCCTAACTTCTGATGCTTTCTTTTTGGCCCTTAGACTTTTTATTGCAAGATGTGGGCGACCACGAACGATTTATTGCGACAACGAAATTAATTTTCGAGGAGCCTTTAACGACCTATCAAAATTGAATTGGGGTAAAATCATAAAAGAAACTAGAACTCCTGCAATATTGTTGAAGTTTATACCCCCTACTGCGGCTTGGTGGGGGGGAGCTGGTGAGAAAGGCTGGTCCGCACTTTAAAGGAATTGTTAAAGCGTACTTTGGGTAAATTTGTGTTAAATTATGACGAATTGTATACTTTGCAGTGTGATTGTGAATCTATTATTAATTGCCGACCGTTAACATATGTCTCAGAAAATCCTGACGAATTGATTCCTCTCACCCCTAGTATGTTCCTTATTGGTAATAGAAGTTAAAATATTGAGGATATTGAGGAGTTAAATTCGACTAGTCTTAACAAAAAATTAGATACCGAAGTAAACTGTTAAGAGATCTACGCCAACGCTTTAGAAATGAATACCTCGCCAACTTATGCAAAAATATAATGAGAAGAAATCGCGTGAACCTCAAGTTGGAGAATTAGTCCTAGTTGGAGATGATAACCAAAAAACGGTTGTTTTGGAATTTGGCGAAAGTTATTGAATTAATATCAGGACACGATGGGAAAATTCGTACCTAAATATAAAGTCCTGATATAAATCGTCATGGAAAACAAATCGAAAAACTCTCGAAAAGCAGAATGCCTTTCCTGTAAGGTAGATGATTCTATAAGCAGAAGGAACCATCCGCGTATGGTAAAGGATTCGAAAGAAGAACTGAACTTCTGTTTGCATAAGATACAAAAAGCCATTCTTTTATCATCTGGTACTTCTCGCAGCCAGCTGAAGTTATCCATCCAATCACTACGGAAGTTACATTTATTCATCTCTTATGAAGAATAATCCACCTTAATAAAAAAAATATCTAATTAATAATACTCAGCAATTTTAATTACTTCTTTTCCATTAAAACATCTCTATTAAAAAAAGAGGGAAAACATACACAACAAGATTTAACAGGAAATATACTCAAATACTTTTACTATAATATTATACACAATAAGGAATTGTTCTATGTTGATTGAGATTAATAGTAAATAAGTAAATTATAAGTGTAATAAAAAACATTCTTTCACAAATGCCAATTTAAAAAAAATAGTAAAAATTGTTTATTCAGAAAAAGGATGGAAAAGGATTTAATTATAACCAGAGCAAATCCGGGGAAAAAAAAACTGAAAATCGCGGACACTTGAAAAATACCTATTTTTATCAGAAATTTGTCATCAAAAAGAAAATTTTGGTTAGCAAACTGCTGTAAAAACACAAAATTCTTTCTACTGAAAAAATGCCACAGGAATTCCCATTTTTACAAGAAACTAGCAGTTAGAATTCTTTCTGTTGAAAAATGACATAGAAAGTATGAATACAATGTGCCATAATTGAAATTTTAAAATCTTGGATTTTTACATCGATAATTCCAAAGATTTTCCTTTTTCTTATCTATACCCTCCAAACAGAAAAGTGAATACATAAAATTGCTGGTATCCTATTTTAGTACATTTTCACGTTAAGAACGGACGCGTCGACGGGGTTCGACAGCGAATTCCTGTTCGAAAACGGACCAGTCTACCCTTCTCGTTCGCACTCGTATAGCACACTTTTGAGGAAAAAAAAATATATTGCAAAGCGATAATAAAAAAGAAAAAACTAATTTTGCGTAACGAAACTCCTTTACCTTGCTGGGAAAATAACTTAAAAGTAGCCTCACAACTTTTAAACCGGCAACTCGAGTATGGTACGGTAAGTTCCG
>JAGEOH010001329.1:0-2500 GCA_032207245.1 Pardosa pseudoannulata
AAATGTGACGTCACGTACCTAGGCCTACGTCTTCAAAAGAATGCGTTATATCACATTCCTGATTTTTCCACGAATTATTTTTCGGCTGTTTCTCTCTACCAAAGTATTTTTAAGTATCATAATATTACATAAAATTATGGAGTACATTTTATACTCAATTTTCAGTTTAAAAAATCCCATAAATTTGGTAGTTATTAAACACATTTACTCAAGTTAAAATGAAAATGTTAATAAAACAATTTACTTTAATAAATTTCTCATTACTAAAAAGGAAATCTACATGAAATAAATTACTTTATATTCCTCCTTTAATTTATAAAACTATCATTGATGTTGTTATGGAAACTTACGTCTTCAAAAGAATGCGTTATATCACATTCCTGATTTTTCCACGAATTATTTTTCGGCTGTTTCTCTCTACCAAAGCATTTTTAAGTATCATAATATTACATAAAATTATGGAGTACATTTTATACTCAATTTTCAGTTTAAAAATCCCATAAATTTGGTAGTTATTAAACACATTTACTCAAGTTAAAATGAAAATGTTAATAAAACAATTTACTTTAATAAATTTCTCATTACTAAAAAGGAAATCTACATGAAATAAATTACTTTATATTCCTCCTTTAATTTATAAAACTATCATTGATGATGTTATGGAAACTTTCCAAACAGAAAAAGGATTTAAATATATATGTATATTTAAGTATGACTTGCAGTAAAAGTCCACACTTGCATAGTAAAAATTCCTGTAATTTTTTTTTATTTAGATTATGTTGTTCATCACAAGGCTTTTTATTTTTTTTATTACTATGCATTAAATATTACAGTAGCAATTAAAGTATTGTATTATTGTTTCAAATGAAAAACAAAACAAAATTATGTATCCAATTCATTTATTTAATCATAATCCTTTGCAGACAGAGAATTTTACAATAAATTGAAACATTACAAAAACAGTTGTATTATATAAGTATACATATATACATAACAATTGTGACCTGGTATTAAATAACATTAACCTTCAGGAACTTTCGAGTTAATCAGTTTCCTTTCTTTCGCTTTTGAATGTGGTGCATAAAAATTTTTATTATTATTAAATTTACAATAATTGTTTAGCAATATGTTAGTGGCTTTTTTTACAATTTTAATAACAATTAGAAAGAATGGCCATTCATATAAATTTTAAAAATTAAATACTTTCGTCTACTGATAAAATATAACAAACAACACTCACTGCAATTTCTCATTGATTGTGAAATTTCAAAAATTTTTATTCATAGTTTGTTAACAATTTTCTTATAACTAAGTAATGAGAAATAACAGTTATTATATTATCAAAATAATACTTTAAACCAGTTTAGTTAATATAATGAATTAAAATGCAATTTTTATGCAAAAATATTTCCCCCTTCTTTCTTAAATGACCCAAAAATTACAACTATTTACATATTTTAATACCGAATTTACAGAAAAACTTAATAACATATACAAGAGCAATTGGCTTTATAAATTTGTTCAAATTAATAAAAGTATGCATGACATAACAGGAGAACATAACAATGTTAAAGTAATGTATTATTAATTAGTATTAACCTTTAGGAACTTTTGACTTAGTCAAAGTTTTAAGTTTTCTTTCCTTTGCTTTAGAATGTGTTGCATAAGAGATTTTGTCATTATTAAATTTACAATAATTATTTAATAATATGTTAGTGACTTTTTTTACAATCAATTTTAGTAATACTTCCGAAGAATGGTTATTCTCACAAATTTCAAAATTTAAATACTTTTCTCTTTCATTTAATTTACAACCACAATACTGATTTAAAGCACTTAAAATATTTGAAATTTCTTGTACATTTTTAACATTCATAGGAAAGCAAAATTTGTCAACTTTTGATAACTTTAAATTATCTTTAAAAATATTTACACATAGATTTTCGTCAATAACTAACATTAAATAGTGAAGAATATTATCCATTACAGTTATTTTAACGAAAGAAAAATTTCCATTTTTAGAGTTACTTACAGAATTAAATCCATCAGGCATATCAATTAAACAAATCTTATGCTCCAAGTCAGAATACTATCAATTTTGAATTTCTGAAGATGATCATCAAAGGACTTTTTGCTTTGTTACTATAACTAAATGTAACTGTGCATATCAATTCTTCTTTTCTTGGTATCTGGATCTTCTCTTGAAACTTTATGTGTTGATAAATACTCATCAAAGACAGTAGGAATAGCTCCATCATTTAATCTTGGCTGCTCATCTGTATTATTGTCCTCTTCCCACTTTTTTCAAAAAAAAATTCTGTTGAACGTCTTATGTCATGTTCAGCAAAATGAAGTTCTCTTTAATAAGATTATCGGTAATTAATAAATTTATCAATTTATAATACTACTATACTACATAATATACAGGAGGAATAGCTCCATCATTTAATCTTGGCTGCTAATCTGTATTAAAATTGTCCTCTTCCCACTTTTTTCACAA
>JAGEOH010001329.1:12500-17500 GCA_032207245.1 Pardosa pseudoannulata
CTTGGATGTTGGTTTCGTTTGTAGTTTGGTGATATTACATCACAAACTAAATACTTCAGAACAGCCAAGAATCCTCCAGCTAATATTTTTTGTGGTTCATTTCATTGGCTGTTATTACATCACAAATAAATTACTTTAGACGTATGAGCAAGAGTGGTAATTTTCTTGTTTATTTTGTTGGGTGTTGGTTTCGCTGTTGGTTGGGTGGTATTACATCACAAATTAAGTACTTCAGAACAGCCAAGAATACTCCAGCTAAATAGGTTTTCTGTTCATTTCATTGGGTGTTATTGCATCACAAATAAATTACGTCAGAAGTATCAGAAATAGTGGTACATTTCTTGTTTATTATGTTGGATGTTGGTTTCGTTGTTGGTTTGGTGGTATTAACGTCACAAATAAATTACTTTAGACGTATGAGCAAGAGTGGTAATTTTCTTGTTTATTTTGTTGGGTGTTGGTTTCGCTGTTGGTGGTTGGTATTACATCACAAATAAATTACTTCAGACGTATCAGCAATAGTGGTAAAATTTCTTGTTTATTTTGTTGGGTGTTGGTCCGGGTGGTATTACATCACAAATAACTTTACTTTCAGAAGAAATATCAGCAATAGTGGTAATTTTCTTGTTTATTTGTTGGATGTTGGTTTCGTTGTTGGTTTGGTGATATTACATCACAAACTAAATACTTCAGAACAGCGTAATACTCCAGATAATAGGTTTTCTGGTTCATTTCGTTGGCTGTTATTACATCACAAATAAATTATTGTCAGACGCTATCAGCAAGAATGCTAAATTTTTCTTGCTTATTTTGTTTGGTGTTGGTTTTTGATGTTGGTGTGGTGAAGGTATTACATTGACAACTTAACTAATTCAGAACAGCCTTGAAGACAGGTTTATTCGGTAGGTTTTCTGGTTCATTTGTTTGGGTGTTTTACATCACAACTAAATTAATTCAGAAGAATCAGACAAAACTCTGTAGTTGGATAATTTTCTGGCTGTTTCGAAGTTGGTTGGGTATTATTACATCAACAAATTAGCTACTTTAAAACAACAAACAAAGATTTTTAGCTGTAGTTTTTCTTACCTGTTTTATTGGGCTTTGGTTTCGACATTTGTTCGCTGTTTTTATATTCCAACTAAAATTAACTTCAAAATAGTCACACCCAAGGACTATTTAGCTGTTAGTTTTTCCCTGAATATTCTAAACATACTGTTTCATTAATGCGTACTTATATAAATTTATTCATGCCAGTAAATCGCCAAGCAGTTAAAGTTTTACAAAAAAATAGATTTCTACTGAATACAAAAGGAAATTTAGATGACCTAACTTATCATTAGTTTAATTCAAAATATTAAAAGTAACATCTATGTACTAGAAAAAAGATTCAAAACAATCCCACTTTTGATTTTGTCACAATTTTTTTATTTTGTAAAAACAGCTTCCTGCGTATAAATATGTATGAAACACAAAAACTAACTTTTTGCATAGCTGAACTACTTTATCGAATAACCAACTTTTGAGAGGAATAAATATTCATACATTTGAAAACATTATTTACGAAGTGAAAATGGAATAAGAAAAAAAGTGTAAAATTATTCTAACGTTAAAAAAAAAGTTTGATTTATATGCTGAAGTAAACGTTAAACATTCTTCAGAACATGAATAAAGTGTTTTTGTTGTGAATATTGCTTTATAAATATAGATTTCCGACACGTAAATGAGATTAGGAAATTTGCTAGGAGAAATATTTCTATATATTTTAGTATAACATGATGAATATACTTAAATGGCATTCATAAATTATTCATTAATTGTCACTTTCCATTAGTTTTTATTGTATTCTGTTAAATGAATTCAAAGAATACATTTTGAATAAATCATAATACAAAATTAAGAAATAGCTTACTCTCACACAAACACAAACATATATACGAAACGTGTTCTAAAACTAAAGATAAGACACATTTAAGATAAGAGTGGAACTGATAAAATGATTTTGGAAGATAGATTTAAGTAACTGTCTATACACATGCAGTAAAGTCTAACTAAATTGATCATATTTTCAAAAAATTTCGAAAATCAAATAGCTTTTTTTAAAAAATTTGATTTTTTTTATATTTTGTTAAAATCTAAAATGTCATTTTTGCAATAATTTTCAAATTTATTTTTATTTTTATATTTTTTTACTTTATTACAATTATATGTATTAATTTTTCGATAAATTAAACATTGAATTTTTGCAAAAATTTTTAACTTTCTACATTTAAATTAATATCGTAATGATCATCTAAATGTTTTTCATGCATTCATTTTCATATTTTTCTTAAACTTTACCCAGTTATCACTTTATATTTTCTGATAACTTTTTTGGTATTTTCCTTTGTCGTTAGACTTAATATTAATTTTTCAAAAATTTCGAACATTTCTACCGCTTAATTCAGTTTTAATAATCATAAATTCTTATGCATTAATTTTAATATTTTACTTTAATTTTTACCAAGTTATTACTTTATACTTTCTGAACTTTTTTTTGGTATTTTCCTTTCTCGATAGACTTAATATTAATTTTTCAAAAATTTCGAACATTTCTACCGCTTAATTCAGTTTTAATAATCATAAATTCTTATGCATTAATTTTAATATTTTACTTTAATTTTTACCAAGTTATTACTTTATACTTTCTGAACTTTTTTTTGGTATTTTCCTTTCTCGATAGACTTAATATGAATTTTTTTCAAAAACTTCAAACATTTCTACCTCTTAATTCAGTTTTTATAATCATAAATTCTTATGCATTAATTTTAATATTTTACTTTAATTTTTACCTAGTTATTACTTTCTACTTTCTGAACTTTTTTTTTTGGTATTTTCTTCTCGATAGACTTAATATGAATTTTTTTCAAAAACTTCAAACATTTCTACCTCTTAATTCAGTTTTTATAATCATAAATTCTTATGCATTAATTTTAATATTTTACTTTAATTTTTACCTAGTTATTACTTTATACTTTCTGAACTTTTATTTTGGTATTTTTCTTCTCGATAGACTTAATATGAATTTTTTCACAAAACTTCAAACATTTCTACCGCTTAATTCAGTTTTAATAATCATAAATTCTTATGCATTAATTTTAATATTTTACTTTAATTTTTACCAAGTTATTACTTTATACTTTCTGAACTTTTTTTTGGTATTTTCCTTTCTCGATAGACTTAATATGAATTTTTTTCAAAAACTTCAAACATTTCTACCTCTTAATTCAGTTTTTATAATCATAAATTCTTATGCATTAATTTTAATATTTTACTTTAATTTTTACCTAGTTATTACTTTATACTTTCTGAACTTTTATTTTGGTATTTTTCTTCTCGATAGACTTAATATGAATTTTTTTCAAAACTTCAAGCATTTCTACCTTTTAATTCAGTTTTAATAATCATAAATCCTTATGCATTAATTTTAATATTTTACTTTTATTTTTACCTAGTTATTACTTTATACTTTCTGAACTTTTATTTTGGTATTTTTCTTCTCGATAGACTTAATATGAATTTTTTTCAACACTTCAAGCATTTCTACCTTTTAATTCAGTTTTAATAATCATAAATCCTTATGCATTAATTTTAATATTTAATTTAATTTTTACCTAGTTATTACTTTATACTTTCTGAACATTTTTTTTGGTAATTTCCTTTGTCGATAGACTTAATATGAATTTTTCAAAAATTTCAAACATTCCTACTTCTTAATTCAGTTTTAATAATCAAAAATTCATATGCATTAATTTTTAATATTTTTACTTTAATTTTTACCAAGTTATTACTTTATACTTTCTGAACTTTTTTTTGGTATTTTTCTTTCTCGATAGACTTAATATGAATTTTTTTCAAAACTTCAAGCATTTCTACCTTTTAATTCAGTTTTAATAATCATAAATCCTTATGCATTAATTTTAATATTTTACTTTTATTTTTATCTCATTATTAATTTATATAATTTGAACATTTTGAATACTATTTTGGGCTTATATTAAACGTTAATTTTTCGCAAAGTTAAAAACTTTTTTAACTTTAAACTGAGTTTTAATAATCTAAAAATCATCATGCATGAGTTATCATATTTTTCTTTATGATCATCACCTTATTATTTTATATCTTTTGAAATATTTTGGGCACTATTTTACGGATAAATTCAACTTTTAATTTTCTAAAACATTTTACCTTTGTCAGTTTTACTTTGTATAGTCAACAGCAATTTAGTTTCAGTTAGTACATCAGCAACACCATTTTCCTGGAACAGCTGAAAAATGTACCCTGTGAGCAGAACATTATTGTTTATTCCAGCGTTTGTTTTGAGAGATGGGTAAAAAGAAAAATACTTCATTGTCTGATATCTTTTACCTAGGAAATTAGGTATAAAAATGAGAAATAAAACTGGGGAATATAGCCTATATAATAATAACGTAAGTTATCAGTCCGTCTGTCTACGAATTTATGAAGTGGTTGGACCTGAAATACATAGAGGCATCCATAGTGGATTCTTGATGAGTTTTAGCTAAATTCAAATTGAATAAATTTTACCTTTTCTTAAACTAACGATCTTATTTTGAAATAAATTGGTATAAACATGCTTCATATCACAGAGAAAAATACTGTCGTCCTTAAAATATTATCTTAAGCCCTATTTTCAGAACTATGTAAAGAGCAGGCGATTAAATTTATTAATTTATCACATAATAAACAGGTAAATGTTACATTTTTCTAGCATTATGATGTAACTCCTTTAACCATCTCATTTATTCATTTCTTATTTTAAATTATTTAAATATCGTCTGCATTATTTTCATAGTTTTTATCGCTGAATATATTACGTAAATAATATTATTTTATATTTTGCTTAAATAATAGAATCGGTACATATGTGATAATTTTGAACCTAATCATCGATTATTTTTTGTTGCAAGATAATTCTCAGACAAAAGAGAAATCATTTTTTT
>JAGEOH010001330.1:0-23411 GCA_032207245.1 Pardosa pseudoannulata
GTCTGAGATCCGTTCCAGTAAAAATAAATAGGCTAGATTATAATTAAACTTATTTGACATAGATGGCACCACTATTCAGCATTTTTCTTGCGTAACCAGGTGGCGCATTTTGATGATTAGCTATAAGTTTGCTAGGAATTTTTTGCTATATAGTAGTCGTTTGGTGTGGAAAAGGTAATATATCCATTTTTATTACGTAAATATAATAAAAGTAAGCAGTTAACTGCAAATTATATTACTAAGTGTTTTTGTAATTTAATAAAAGTTATGTGATAATGAGCGACTCTGACGATGACAATTTTGAATATGGCAATTTATCAGACAGTTTCAGCGATGAGAATGATGATTTCTTGAGTGATGGAAGTGAATCGGAAGATAATGACAACGAGATTTTGGATATAGCAAGGAATTGGTATCAAATTAGTATAAATCAACCAAACGTTGCACCACCGAGATTTCGATTTGAAGCTCACCCTGGCTGTTGTTTTACTCTGACGGATTACGATGATGCTTTCTCTTACTTGTCGATCATGTCTTAAAATGCACTAGAGAATATGATTATGCAAGAAAAAAAATAGGTGATTTTTTGACCGAAAATTAGAAATTAATGTGTGCCTTAAGGGGTTAATTAATGGTCAGTTGCAAAGCTAAATATTTCTTTTAACTTTGATTGTATAGTAAAAATAAATAAATAAATAAATATAAAAAAATATAAAAAAATTGCATAAAATGGACTGCACCTTTTAAGACTTGAATAAATTTGGCAAACTACCTCAAAAGAAGGGGGGAAATCGAAGTTAGTAACTAAACATTGATTATTTCATTCGTAAATAGTTAAAGTTGGAGTTCATTTTTTTTTTTTTAATTTTTAAAGATTACAAGTTAGACACAAATTTTGAATCTATTGATAAATTTATTTTTACATTATTATTGTAGCCGAACGATGGCCGATTGGTTAGGGTGATGGCCTTCGGTACCAGAGTTCGTGGGTTCGAATCCCACAGAGGCATGGATGTTCGTAGCCGTTCGGAATCGGCTTTAAGCTGTAGGTCCCGGTTTCATTAGCCCTCGTGTTGCAAAAAGTAGACCGTAGCACTCCAAAACCAAAACCAAAAAAAACATTATTATTGTAATTTTCATTTGCAGGAATGAGAAACTAGTGCATTGTAGAAATGATTCGTTTAGTGAAATGTCATAGGGACGTTTTACCGTAAATATATTAAGAAGATTTCAGTGAATGATTAAATATTTTCATGCAGCCTCCACACTGTGGCCAGTTGTTCACCACTTCCTGATGGCGACCTTGGACGATGCTTTAAGGGTTGCATTCACACAGTGGGATTCGTCCATAGTGTCTACTGCGCTTTTCAGTTGCGCATCTGGCTGCTTTGATGTTGGGAGAAACACCGCTTCCGAAGCCTACCTCGACCGAGAATATTATACCGTATGCTATTAATAGGATACCCCGTCCATACGGGTGGTAATATGTTGCAGAGAAATGTACAGTGGAATTTTAAAAATTTTAAAATTATATATAAAAAAATTTAAAGAAAAATAAAAAAAATATTTAGAAAAAAAAATTCTAAAATAAATAAAAAAAAAATCAAATTAGAAAAATTAAAAAAAAAAAAAGTGTAAAATAAAAAAAATAAAAAAAAAAATTTTTTTGTTGTTTTTTTTTTTGAATTTTGAAAAAAAAAGTTTCAAAAAGATATTTTTTTTATAAACAGAAAAACATAAAAAAAATTTTTTTTTAAACAATAAAAAGAAAAAAAAATTAAAAAAAATTTTTTTTTCAAAATTTAATAAATATTTTTAAAAAATTTTTAAGTTAAAAATTTAAAAAAAATACACGTACATACCACTTTTATATAACTTTGAAATAATTTAAACAAATTTTCTTCATGGATTCCGTTTTCATGTTATTTCCATTTTATTTTACCCGATACTTTCACGCAGAGACAGCCATAACACCCACTTCTATCTCGAAAACCATTTAATATTATATATGGACGCGTAGGTCTCTTCAAGACGAACACGTCCATACCACATTTATTTGACTTTAAAATAATTGAAAAACTTTTTAAACGTGCCTTCTGTAATTTCGCAATTTTATTTTTATTTTTTCTGATACTCTCACACGGGGACAGCCATAACACCCACTTCTATCTTTAAAACCGTTTAATATTATATATGAACGCGTAGGTCTCTTCAAGACGAACACGTCTATACCACATTTATTTGACTTTAAAATAATTGAAAAACTTTTTAAGCGTGCCTTCTGTAATTTCGCAATTTTATTTTTATTTTTCCTGATACTCTCACAAGGGGACAGCCATAACACCCACTTCTATCTTTAAAACCATTTAATATTATATATGGACGCGTAGGTCTCTTCAAGACGAACACGTCCATACCACATTTATTTGACTTTAAAATAATTGAAAAACTTTTTAAGCGTGCCTTCTGTAATTTCGCAATTTTATTTTTATTTTTCCTGATACTCTCACACGGGGACAGCCATAACACCCACTTCTTTCTTTAAAACCATTTAATATTATATATGGACGCGTAGGTCTCTTCAAGACGAACACGTCCATACCACATTTATTTGACTTTAAAATAACTGAAAAACTTTTTAAGCGTGCCTTCTGTAATTTCGCAATTTTATTTTTATTTTTCCTGATACTCTCACACGGGGACAGCCATAACACCCACTTCTATCTTTAAAACCATTTAATATTATATATGGACGCGTAGGTCTCTTCAAGACGAACACGTCCATACCACATTTATTTGTCTTTAAAATAATTGAAAAACTTTTTAAGCGTGACTTCTGTAATTTCGCAATTTTATTTTTATTTTTCCTGATACTCTCACACGGGGACAGCCATAACACCCACTTCTTTCTTTAAAACCATTTAATATTATATATGGACGCGTAGGTCTCTTCAAGACGAACACGTCCATACCACATTTATTTGACTTTAAAATAACTGAAAAACTTTTTAAGCGTGCCTTCTGTAATTTCGCAATTTTATTTTTATTTTTCCTGATACTCTCACACGGGGACAGCCATAACACCCACTTCTATCTTTAAAACCATTTAATATTATATATGGACGCGTAGGTCTCTTCAAGACGAACACGTCCATACCACATTTATTTGACTTTAAAATAATTGAAAAACTTTTTAAGCGTGACTTCTGTAATTTCGCAATTTTATTTTTATTTTTCCTGATACTCTCACACGGGGACAGCCATAACACCCACTTCTATCTTTAAAACCATTTAATATTATATATGGACGCGTAGGTCTCTTCAAGACGAACACGTCCATACCACATTTATTTGACTTTAAAATAACTGAAAAACTTTTTAAGCGTGCCTTCTGTAATTTCGCAATTTTATTTTTATTTTTCCTGATACTCTCACACGGGGACAGCCATAACACCCACTTCTATCTTTAAAACCATTTAATATTATATATGGACGCGTAGGTCTCTTCAAGACGAACACGTCCATACCACATTTATTTGACTTTAAAATAATTGAAAAACTTTTTAAGCGTGCCTTCTGTAATTTCGCAATTTTATTTTTATTTTTCCTGATACTCTCACACGGGGACAGCCATAACACCCACTTCTATCTTTAAAACCATTTAATATTATATATGGACGCGTAGGTCTCTTCAAGAGGAACACGTCCATACCACATTTATTTGTCTTTAAAATAACTGAAAAACTTTTTAAGCGTGACTTCTGTAATTTCGCAATTTTATTTTTATTTTTCCTGATACTCTCACACGGGGACAGCCATAACACCCACTTCTATCTTTAAAACCATTTAATATTATATATGGACGCGTAGGTCTCTTCAAGAGGAACACGTCCATACCACATTTATTTGACTTTAAAATAATTGAAAAACTTTTTAAGCGTGCCTTCTGTAATTTCGCAATTTTATTTTTATTTTTCCTGATACTCTCACACGGGGACAGCCATAACACCCACTTCTATCTTTAAAACCATTTAATATTATATATGGACGCGTAGGTCTCTTCAAGATGAACACGTCCATACCACATTTATTTGACTTTAAAATAATTGAAAAACTTTTTAAGCGTGCCTTCTGTAATTTCGCAATTTTATTTTTATTTTTCCTGATACTCTCACACGGGGACAGCCATAACACCCACTTCTATCTTTAAAACCATTTAATATTATATATGGACGCGTAGGTCTCTTCAAGAGGAACACGTCCATACCACATTTATTTGACTTTAAAATAATTGAAAAACTTTTTAAGCGTGCCTCCTGTAATTTCGCAATTTTATTTTTATTTTTCCTGATACTCTCACACGGGGACAGCCATAACACCCACTTCTATCTTTAAAACCATTTAATATTATATATGGACGCGTAGGTCTCTTCAAGAGGAACACGTCCATACCACATTTATTTGACTTTAAAATAATTGAAAAACTTTTTAAGCGTGCCTTCTGTAATTTCGCAATTTTATTTTTATTTTTCCTGATACTCTCACACGGGGACAGCCATAACACCCACTTCTATCTTTAAAACCATTTAATATTATATATGGACGCGTAGGTCTCTTCAAGACGAACACGTCCATACCACATTTATTTGACTTTAAAATAATTGAAAAACTTTTTAAGCGTGCCTTCTGTAATTTCGCAATTTTATTTTTATTTTTCCTGATACTCTCACACGGGGACAGCCATAACACCCACTTCTATCTTTAAAACCATTTAATATTATATATGGACGCGTAGGTCTCTTCAAGATGAACACGTCCATACCACATTTATTTGACTTTAAAATAATTGAAAAACTTTTTAAGCGTGCCTTCTGTAATTTCGCAATTTTATTTTTATTTTTCCTGATACTCTCACACGGGGACAGCCATAACACCCACTTCTATCTTTAAAACCATTTAATATTATATATGGACGCGTAGGTCTCTTCAAGACGAACACGTCCATACCACATTTATTTGACTTTAAAATAATTGAAAAACTTTTTAAGCGTGCCTTCTGTAATTTCGCAATTTTATTTTTATTTTTCCTGATACTCTCACACGGGGACAGCCATAACACCCACTTCTATCTTTAAAACCATTTAATATTATATATGGACGCGTAGGTCTCTTCAAGACGAACACGTCCATACCACATTTATTTGACTTTAAAATAATTGAAAAACTTTTTAAGCGTGCCTTCTGTAATTTCGCAATTTTATTTTTATTTTTCCTGATACTCTCACACGGGGACAGCCATAACACCCACTTCTATCTTTAAAACCATTTAATATTATATATGGACGCGTAGGTCTCTTCAAGACGAACACGTCCATACCACATTTATTTGACTTTAAAATAATTGAAAAACTTTTTAAGCGTGCCTTCTGTAATTTCGCAATTTTTTTTTTTATTTTTCCTGATACTCTCACACGGGGACAGCCATAACACCCACTTCTATCTTTAAAACCATTTAATATTATATATGGACGCGTAGGTCTCTTCAAGACGAACACGTCCATACCACATTTATTTGACTTTAAAATAATTGAAAAACTTTTTAAGCGTGCCTTCTGTAATTTCGCAATTTTATTTTTATTTTTCCTGATACTCTCACACGGGGACAGCCATAACACCCACTTCTATCTTTAAAACCATTTAATATTATATATGGACGCGTAGGTCTCTTCAAGACGAACACGTCCATACCACATTTATTTGACTTTAAAATAATTGAAAAACTTTTTAAGCGTGCCTTCTGTAATTTCGCAATTTTATTTTTATTTTTCCTGATACTCTCACACGGGGACAGCCATAACACCCACTTCTATCTTTAAAACCATTTAATATTATATATGGACGCGTAGGTCTCTTCAAGACGAACACGTCCATACCACATTTATTTGACTTTAAAATAATTGAAAAACTTTTTAAGCGTGCCTTCTGTAATTTCGCAATTTTATTTTTATTTTTCCTGATACTCTCACACGGGGACAGCCATAACACCCACTTCTATCTTTAAAACCATTTAATATTATATATGGACGCGTAGGTCTCTTCAAGACGAACACGTCCATACCACATTTATTTGACTTTAAAATAATTGAAATACTTTTTAAGCGTGCCTTCTGTAATTTCGCAATTTTATTTTTATTTTTTCTGATACTCTCACACGGGGACAGCCATAACACCCACTTCTATCTTTAAAACCATTTAATATTATATATGGACGCGTAGGTCTCTTCAAGACGAACACGTCCATACCACATTTATTTGACTTTAAAATAATTGAAAAACTTTTTAAACGTGCCTTCTGTAATTTCGCAATTTTATTTTTATTTTTTCTGATACTCTCACACGGGGACAGCCATAACACCCACTTCTATGTAAAAAACCATTTAATATTATATATGGACGCGTAGGTCTCTTCAAGACGAACACGTCCATACCACATTTATTTGACTTTAAAATAATTGAAATACTTTTTAAGCGTGCCTTCTGTAATTTCGCAATTTTATTTTTATTTTTTCTGATACTCTCACACGGGGACAGCCATAACACCCACTTCTATCTTTAAAACCATTTAATATTATATATGGACGCGTAGGTCTCTTCAAGACGAACACGTCCATACCACATTTATTTGACTTTAAAATAATTGAAAAACTTTTTAAGCGTGCCTTCTGTAATTTCGCAATTTTATTTTTATTTTTCCTGATACTCTCACACGGGGACAGCCATAACACCCACTTCTATCTTTAAAACCATTTAATATTATATATGGACGCGTAGGTCTCTTCAAGACGAACACGTCCATACCACATTTATTTGACTTTAAAATAATTGAAATACTTTTTAAGCGTGCCTTCTGTAATTTCGCAATTTTATTTTTATTTTTCCTGATACTCTCACACGGGGACAGCCATAAAGACCACTTCTATCTTTAAAACCATTTAATATTATATATGGACGCGTAGGTCTCTTCAAGACGAACACGTCCATACCACATTTATTTGACTTTAAAATAATTGAAATACTTTTTAAGCGTGCCTTCTGTAATTTCGCAATTTTATTTTTATTTTTTCTGATACTCTCACACGGGGACAGCCATAACACCCACTTCTATGTAAAAAACCATTTAATATTATATATGGACGCGTAGGTCTCTTCAAGACGAACACGTCCATACCACATTTATTTGACTTTAAAATAATTGAAAAATTTTTTAAGCGTGCCTTCTGTAATTTCGCAATTTTATTTTTATTTTTCCTGATACTCTCACACGGGGACAGCCATAACACCCACTTCTATGTAAAAAACCATTTAATATTATATATGGACGCGTAGGTCTCTTCAAGACGAACACGTCCATACCACATTTATTTGACTTTAAAATAATTGAAATACTTTTTAAACGTGCCTTCTGTAATTTCGCAATTTTATTTTTATTTTTCCTGATACTCTCACACGGGGACAGCCATAACACCCACTTCTATCTTTAAAACCATTTAATATTATATATGGACGCGTAGGTCTCTTCAAGACGAACACGTCCATACCACATTTATTTGACTTTAAAATAATTGAAAAACTTTTTAAGCGTGCCTTCTGTAATTTCGCAATTTTATTTTTATTTTTCCTGATACTCTCACACGGGGACAGCCATAACACCCACTTCTATCTTTAAAACCATTTAATATTATATATGGACGCGTAGGTCTCTTCAAGACGAACACGTCCATACCACATTTATTTGACTTTAAAATAATTGAAAAACTTTTTAAGCGTGCCTTCTGTAATTTCGCAATTTTATTTTTATTTTTCCTGATACTCTCACACGGGGACAGCCATAACACCCACTTCTATCTTTAAAACCATTTAATATTATATATGGACGCGTAGGTCTCTTCAAGACGAACACGTCCATACCACATTTATTTGACTTTAAAATAATTGAAAAACTTTTTAAGCGTGCCTTCTGTAATTTCGCAATTTTATTTTTATTTTTCCTGATACTCTCACACGGGGACAGCCATAACACCCACTTCTATCTTTAAAACCATTTAATATTATATATGGACGCGTAGGTCTCTTCAAGACGAACACGTCCATACCACATTTATTTGACTTTAAAATAATTGAAAAACTTTTTAAGCGTGCCTTCTGTAATTTCGCAATTTTATTTTTATTTTTCCTGATACTCTCACACGGGGACAGCCATAACACCCACTTATATCTTTAAAACCATTTAATATTATATATGGACGCGTAGGTCTCTTCAAGATGAACACGTCCATACCACATTTATTTGACTTTAAAATAACTGAAAAACTTTTTAAGCGTGCCTTCTGTAATTTCGCAATTTTATTTTTATTTTTCCTGATACTCTCACACGGGGACAGCCATAACACCCACTTCTATCTTTAAAACCATTTAATATTATATATCGACGAGTAGGTCTCTTCAAGACGAACACGTCCATACCACATTTATTTGTCTTTAAAATAATTGAAAAACTTTTTAAGCGTGGCTTCTGTAATTTCGCAATTTTATTTTTATTTTTCCTGATACTCTCACACGGGGACAGCCATAACAACCATTTCTATCTTTAAAACCATTTAATATTATATATGGACGCGTAGGTCTCTTCAAGACGAACACGTCCATACCACATTTATTTGACTTTAAAATAATTGAAAAACTTTTTAAGCGTGCCTTCTGTAATTTCGCAATTTTATTTTTATTTTTCCTGATACTCTCACACGGGGACAGCCATAACACCCACTTCTATCTTTAAAACCATTTAATATTATATATGGACGCGTAGGTCTCTTCAAGACGAACACGTCCATACCACATTTATTTGACTTTAAAATAATTGAAAAACTTTTTAAGCGTGCCTTCTGTAATTTCGCAATTTTATTTTTATTTTTCCTGATACTCTCACACGGGGACAGCCATAACACCCACTTCTATCTTTAAAACTATTTAATATTATATATGGACGCGTAGGTCTGTTCAAGACGAACACGTCCATACCACATTTATTTGACTTTAAAATAATTGAAAAACTTTTTAAGCGTGCCTTCTGTAATTTCGCAATTTTATTTTTATTTTTCCTGATACTCTCACACGGGGACAGCCATAACACCCACTTCTATCTTTAAAACCATTTAATATTATATATGGACGCGTAGGTCTCTTCAAGACGAACACGTCCATACCACATTTATTTGACTTTAAAATAATTGAAAAACTTTTTAAGCGTGCCTTCTGTAATTTCGCAATTTTATTTTTATTTTTCCTGATACTCTCACACGGGGACAGCCATAACACCCACTTCTATCTTTAAAACCATTTAATATTATATATGGACGCGTAGGTCTCTTCAAGACGAACACGTCCATACCACATTTATTTGACTTTAAAATAATTGAAAATGTTTTTAAGCGTGCCTTCTGTAATTTCGCAATTTTATTTTTTTTTTTCCTGATACTCTCACACGGGGACAGCCATAACACCCACTTCTATCTTTAAAACCATTTAATATTATATATGGACGCGTAGGTCTCTTCAAGACGAACACGTCCATACCACATTTATTTGACTTTAAAATAATTGAAAAACTTTTTAAGCGTGCCTTCTGTAATTTCGCAATTTTATTTTTATTTTTCCTGATACTCTCACACGGGGACAGCCATAACACCCACTTCTATCTTTAAAACCATTTAATATTATATATGGACGCGTAGGTCTCTTCAAGACGAACACATCCATACCACATTTATTTGACTTTAAAATAATTGAAAAACATTTTAAGCGTGCCTTCTGTAATTTCGCAATTTTATTTTTATTTTTCCTGATACTCTCACACGGGGACGGCCATAACAAACACTTCTGTCTTTAAAACCATTTAATATTATATATGGACGCGTAGGTCTCTTCAAGACGAACACGTCCATACCACATTTATTTGACTTTAAAATAATTGAAAAACATTTTAAGCGTGCCTTCTGTAATTTCGCAATTTTATTTTTATTTTTCCTGATACTCTCACACGGGGACAGCCATAACACCCACTTCTATGTAAAAAACCATTTAATATTATATATGGACGCGTAGGTCTCTTCAAGACGAACACGTCCATACCACATTTATTTGACTTTAAAATAATTGAAATACTTTTTAAACGTGCCTTCTGTAATTTCGCAATTTTATTTTTATTTTTTCTGATACTCTCACACGGGGACAGCCATAACACCCACTTCTATGTAAAAAACCATTTAATATTATATATGGACGCGTAGGTCTCTTCAAGACGAACACGTCCATACCACATTTATTTGACTTTAAAATAATTGAAATACTTTTTAAACGTGCCTTCTGTAATTTCGCAATTTTATTTTTATTTTTTCTGATACTCTCACACGGGGACAGCCATAACACCCACTTCTATCTTTAAAACCATTTAATATTATATATGGACGCGTAGGTCTCTTCAAGACGAACACGTCCATACCACATTTATTTGACTTTAAAATAATTGAAAAACTTTTTAAGCGTGCCTTCTGTAATTTCGCAATTTTATTTTTATTTTTCCTGATACTCTCACACGGGGACAGCCATAACACCCACTTCTATCTTTAAAACCATTTAATATTATATATGGACGCGTAGGTCTCTTCAAGACGAACACGTCCATACCACATTTATTTGACTTTAAAATAATTGAAAAACATTTTAAGCGTGCCTTCTGTAATTTCGCAATTTTATTTTTATTTTTCCTGATACTCTCACACGGGGACAGCCATAACACCCACTTCTATCTTTAAAACCATTTAATATTATATATGGACGAGTAGGTCTCTTCAAGACGAACACGTCCATACCACATTTATTTGACTTTAAAATAATTGAAAAACATTTTAAGCGTGCCTTCTGTAATTTCGCAATTTTATTTTTATTTTTCCTGATACTCTCACACGGGGACAGCCATAACACCCACTTCTATCTTTAAAACCATTTAATATTATATATGGACGCGTAGGTCTCTTCAAGACGAACACGTCCATACCACATTTATTTGACTTTAAAATAATTGAAAAACATTTTAAGCGTGCCTTCTGTAATTTCGCAATTTTATTTTTATTTTTCCTGATACTCTCACACGGGGACAGCCATAACACCCACTTCTATCTTTAAAACCATTTAATATTATATATGGACGCGTAGGTCTCTTCAAGACGAACACGTCCATACCACATTTATTTGACTTTAAAATAATTGAAAAACTTTTTAAGCGTGCCTTCTGTAATTTCGCAATTTTATTTTTATTTTTCCTGATACTCTCACACGGGGACAGCCATAACACCCACTTCTATCTTTAAAACCATTTAATATTATATATGGACGCGTAGGTCTCTTCAAGACGAACACGTCCATACCACATTTATTTGACTTTAAAATAATTGAAAAACTTTTTAAGCGTGCCTTCTGTAATTTCGCAATTTTATTTTTATTTTTCCTGATACTCTCACACGGGGACAGCCATAACACCCACTTCTATCTTTAAAACCATTTAATATTATATATGGACGCGTAGGTCTCTTCAAGACGAACACGTCCATACCACATTTATTTGACTTTAAAATAATTGAAAAACTTTTTAAGCGTGCCTTCTGTAATTTCGCAATTTTATTTTTATTTTTCCTGATACTCTCACACGGGGACAGCCATAACACCCACTTCTATCTTTAAAACCATTTAATATTATATATGGACGCGTAGGTCTCTTCAAGACGAACACGTCCATACCACATTTATTTGACTTTAAAATAATTGAAAAACTTTTTAAGCGTGCCTTCTGTAATTTCGCAATTTTATTTTTATTTTTCCTGATACTCTCACACGGGGACAGCCATAACACCCACTTCTATCTTTAAAACCATTTAATATTATATATGGACGCGTAGGTCTCTTCAAGACGAACACGTCCATACCACATTTATTTGACTTTAAAATAATTGAAAAACTTTTTAAGCGTGCCTTCTGTAATTTCGCAATTTTATTTTTTTTTTCTGATACTCTCACACGGGGACAGCCATAACACCCACTTCTATCTTTAAAACCATTTAATATTATATATGGACGCGTAGGTCTCTTCAAGACGAACACGTCCATACCACATTTATTTGACTTTAAAATAATTGAAAAACTTTTTAAGCGTGCCTTCTGTAATTTCGCAATTTTATTTTTATTTTTCCTGATACTCTCACACGGGGACAGCCATAACACCCACTTCTATCTTTAAAACCATTTAATATTATATATGGACGCGTAGGTCTCTTCAAGACGAACACGTCCATACCACATTTATTTGACTTTAAAATAATTGAAAAACTTTTTAAGCGTGCCTTCTGTAATTTCGCAATTTTATTTTTATTTTTCCTGATACTCTCACACGGGGACAGCCATAACACCCACTTCTATCTTTAAAACCATTTAATATTATATATGGACGCGTAGGTCTCTTCAAGACGAACACGTCCATACCACATTTATTTGACTTTAAAATAATTGAAAAACTTTTTAAGCGTGCCTTCTGTAATTTCGCAATTTTATTTTTATTTTTCCTGATACTCTCACACGGGGACAGCCATAACACCCACTTCTATCTTTAAAACCATTTAATATTATATATGGACGCGTAGGTCTTCAAGACGAACACGTCCATACCACATTTATTTGACTTTAAAATAATTGAAAAACTTTTTAAGCGTGCCTTCTGTAATTTCGCAATTTTATTTTTATTTTTCCTGATACTCTCACACGGGGACAGCCATAACACCCACTTCTATCTTTAAAACCATTTAATATTATATATGGACGCGTAGGTCTCTTCAAGACGAACACGTCCATACCACATTTATTTGACTTTAAAATAATTGAAAAACTTTTTAAGCGTGCCTTCTGTAATTTCGCAATTTTATTTTTATTTTTCCTGATACTCTCACACGGGGACAGCCATAACACCCACTTCTATCTTTAAAACCATTTAATATTATATATGGACGCGTAGGTCTCTTCAAGACGAACACGTCCATACCACATTTATTTGACTTTAAAATAATTGAAAAACTTTTTAAGCGTGCCTTCTGTAATTTCGCAATTTTATTTTTATTTTTCCTGATACTCTCACACGGGGACAGCCATAACACCCACTTCTATCTTTAAAACCATTTAATATTATATTGAAGCGTAGGTCTCTTCAAGACGAACACGTCCATACCACATTTATTTGACTTTAAAATAATTGAAAAACCTTTTTATGCGTGCCTTCTGTAATTTCGCAATTTTATTTTTATTTTTCCTGATACTCTCACACGGGGACAGCCATAACACCCACTTCTATCTTTAAAACCATTTAATATTATATATGGACGCGTAGGTCTCTTCAAGACGAACACGTCCATACCACATTTATTTGACTTTAAAATAATTGAAAAACTTTTTAAGCGTGCCTTCTGTAATTTCGCAATTTTATTTTTATTTTTCCTGATACTCTCACACGGGGACAGCCATAACACCCACTTCTATCTTTAAAACCATTTAATATTATATATGGACGCGTAGGTCTCTTCAAGACGAACACGTCCATACCACATTTATTTGACTTTAAAATAATTGAAAAACTTTTTAAGCGTGCCTTCTGTAATTTCGCAATTTTATTTTTATTTTTCCTGATACTCTCACACGGGGACAGCCATAACACCCACTTCTATCTTTAAAACCATTTAATATTATATATGGACGCGTAGGTCTCTTCAAGACGAACACGTCCATACCACATTTATTTGACTTTAAAATAATTGAAAAACTTTTTAAGCGTGCCTTCTGTAATTTCGCAATTTTATTTTTATTTTTCCTGATACTCTCACACGGGGACAGCCATAACACCCACTTCTATCTTTAAAACCATTTAATATTATATATGGACGCGTAGGTCTCTTCAAGACGAACACGTCCATACCACATTTATTTGACTTTAAAATAATTGAAAAACTTTTTAAGCGTGCCTTCTGTAATTTCGCAATTTTATTTTTATTTTTCCTGATACTCTCACACGGGGACAGCCATAACACCCACTTCTATCTTTAAAACCATTTAATATTATATATGGACGCGTAGGTCTCTTCAAGACGAACACGTCCATACCACATTTATTTGACTTTAAAATAATTGAAAAACTTTTTAAGCGTGCCTTCTGTAATTTCGCAATTTTATTTTTATTTTTCCTGATACTCTCACACGGGGACAGCCATAACACCCACTTCTATCTTTAAAACCATTTAATATTATATATGGACGCGTAGGTCTCTTCAAGACGAACACGTCCATACCACATTTATTTGACTTTAAAATAATTGAAAAACTTTTTAAGCGTGCCTTCTGTAATTTCGCAATTTTATTTTTATTTTTCCTGATACTCTCACACGGGGACAGCCATAACACCCACTTCTATCTTTAAAACCATTTAATATTATATATGGACGCGTAGGTCTCTTCAAGACGAACACGTCCATACCACATTTATTTGACTTTAAAATAATTGAAAAACTTTTTAAGCGTGCCTTCTGTAATTTCGCAATTTTATTTTTATTTTTCCTGATACTCTCACACGGGGACAGCCATAACACCCACTTCTATCTTTAAAACCATTTAATATTATATATGGACGCGTAGGTCTCTTCAAGACGAACACGTCCATACCACATTTATTTGACTTTAAAATAATTGAAAAACTTTTTAAGCGTGCCTTCTGTAATTTCGCAATTTTATTTTTATTTTTCCTGATACTCTCACACGGGGACAGCCATAACACCCCACTTCTATCTTTAAAACCATTTAATATTATATATGGACGCGTAGGTCTCTTCAAGACGAACACGTCCATACCACATTTATTTGACTTTAAAATAATTGAAAAACTTTTTAAGCGTGCCTTCTGTAATTTCGCAATTTTATTTTTATTTTTCCTGATACTCTCACACGGGGACAGCCATAACACCCACTTCTATCTTTAAAACCATTTAATATTATATATGGACGCGTAGGTCTCTTCAAGACGAACACGTCCATACCACATTTATTTGACTTTAAAATAATTGAAAAACATTTTAAGCGTGCCTTCTGTAATTTCGCAATTTTATTTTTATTTTTCCTGATACTCTCACACGGGGACAGCCATAACACCCACTTCTATCTTTAAAACCATTTAATATTATATATGGACGCGTAGGTCTCTTCAAGACGAACACGTCCATACCACATTTATTTGACTTTAAAATAATTGAAATACTTTTTAAACGTGCCTTCTGTAATTTCGCAATTTTATTTTTATTTTTCCTGATACTCTCACACGGGGACAGCCATAACACCCACTTCTATCTTTAAAACCATTTAATATTATATATGGACGCGTAGGTCTCTTCAAGACGAACACGTCCATACCACATTTATTTGACTTTAAAATAATTGAAAAACTTTTTAAGCGTGCCTTCTGTAATTTCGCAATTTTATTTTTATTTTTCCTGATACTCTCACACGGGGACAGCCATAACACCCACTTCTATCTTTAAAACCATTTAATATTATATATGGACGCGTAGGTCTCTTCAAGACGAACACGTCCATACCACATTTATTTGACTTTAAAATAATTGAAAAACTTTTTAAGCGTGCCTTCTGTAATTTCGCAATTTTATTTTTATTTTTCCTGATACTCTCACACGGGGACAGCCATAACACCCACTTCTATGTAAAAAACCATTTAATATTATATATGGACGCGTAGGTCTCTTCAAGACGAACACGTCCATACCACATTTATTTGACTTTAAAATAATTGAAATACTTTTTAAGCGTGCCTTCTGTAATTTCGCAATTTTATTTTTATTTTTCCTGATACTCTCACACGGGGACAGCCATAACACCCACTTCTATCTTTAAAACCATTTAATATTATATATGGACGTTTAGGTCTCTTCAAGACGAACACGTCCATACCACATTTATTTGACTTTAAAATAATTGAAAAACTTTTTAAGCGTGCCTTCTGTAATTTCGCAATTTTATTTTTATTTTTCCTGATACTCTCACACGGGGACAGCCATAACACCCACTTCTATCTTTAAAACCATTTAATATTATATATGGACGCGTAGGTCTCTTCAAGACGAACACGTCCATACCACATTTATTTGACTTTAAAATAATTGAAAAACTTTTTAAGCGTGCCTTCTGTAATTTCGCAATTTTATTTTTTCTTTTCCTGATACTCTCACACGGGGACAGCCATAACACCCACTTCTATCTTTAAAACCATTTAATATTATATATGGACGCGTAGGTCTCTTCAAGACGAACACGTCCATACCACATTTATTTGACTTTAAAATAATTGAAAAACTTTTTAAGCGTGCCTTCTGTAATTTCGCAATTTTATTTTTATTTTTCCTGATACTCTCACACGGGGACAGCCATAACACCCACTTCTATCTTTAAAACCATTTAATATTATATATGGACGCGTAGGTCTCTTCAAGACGAACACGTCCATACCACATTTATTTGACTTTAAAATAATTGAAAAACTTTTTAAGCGTGCCTTCTGTAATTTCGCAATTTTATTTTTATTTTTCCTGATACTCTCACACGGGGACAGCCATAACACCCACTTCTATCTTTAAAACCATTTAATATTATATATGGACGCGTAGGTCTCTTCAAGACGAACACGTCCATACCACATTTATTTGACTTTAAAATAATTGAAAAACTTTTTAAGCGTGCCTTCTGTAATTTCGCAATTTTATTTTTATTTTTCCTGATACTCTCACACGGGGACAGCCATAACACCCACTTCTATGTAAAAAACCATTTAATATTATATATGGACGCGTAGGTCTCTTCAAGACGAACACGTCCATACCACATTTATTTGACTTTAAAATAATTGAAATACTTTTTAAGCGTGCCTTCTGTAATTTCGCAATTTTATTTTTATTTTTCCTGATACTCTCACACGGGGACAGCCATAACACCCACTTCTATCTTTAAAACCATTTAATATTATATATGGACGCGTAGGTCTCTTCAAGACGAACACGTCCATACCACATTTATTTGACTTTAAAATAATTGAAATACTTTTTAAGCGTGCCTTCTGTAATTTCGCAATTTTATTTTTATTTTTCCTGATACTCTCACACGGGGACAGCCATAACACCCACTTCTATCTTTAAAACCATTTAATATTATATATGGACGCGTAGGTCTCTTCAAGACGAACACGTCCATACCACATTTATTTGACTTTAAAATAATTGAAAAAATTTTAAGCGTGCCTTCTGTAATTTCGCAATTTTATTTTTATTTTTCCTGATACTCTCACACGGGGACAGCCATAACACCCACTTCTATGTAAAAAACCATTTAATATTATATATGGACGCGTAGGTCTCTTCAAGACGAACACGTCCATACCACATTTATTTGACTTTAAAATAATTGAAATACTTTTTAAGCGTGCCTTCTGTAATTTCGCAATTTTATTTTTATTTTTCCTGATACTCTCACACGGGGACAGCCATAACACCCACTTCTATCTTTAAAACCATTTAATATTATATATGGACGCGTAGGTCTCTTCAAGACGAACACGTCCATACCACATTTATTTGACTTTAAAATAATTGAAAAACTTTTTAAGCGTGCCTTCTGTAATTTCGCAATTTTATTTTTATTTTTCCTGATACTCTCACACGGGGACAGCCATAACACCCACTTCTATCTTTAAAACCATTTAATATTATATATGGACGCGTAGGTCTCTTCAAGACGAACACGTCCATACCACATTTATTTGACTTTAAAATAATTGAAAAACTTTTTAAGCGTGCCTTCTGTAATTTCGCAATTTTATTTTTATTTTTCCTGATACTCTCACACGGGGACAGCCATAACACCCACTTCTATCTTTAAAACCATTTAATATTATATATGGACGCGTAGGTCTCTTCAAGACGAACACGTCCATACCACATTTATTTGACTTTAAAATAATTGAAAAACTTTTTAAGCGTGCCTTCTGTAATTTCGCAATTTTTTTTTTTATTTTTCCTGATACTCTCACACGGGGACAGCCATAACACCCACTTCTATCTTTAAAACCATTTAATATTATATATGGACGCGTAGGTCTCTTCAAGACGAACACGTCCATACCACATTTATTTGACTTTAAAATAATTGAAAAACTTTTTAAGCGTGCCTTCTGTAATTTCGCAATTTTATTTTTATTTTTCCTGATACTCTCACACGGGGACAGCCATAACACCCACTTCTATCTTTAAAACCATTTAATATTATATATGGACGCGTAGGTCTCTTCAAGACGAACACGTCCATACCACATTTATTTGACTTTAAAATAATTGAAAAACTTTTTAAGCGTGCCTTCTGTAATTTCGCAATTTTATTTTTATTTTTCCTGATACTCTCACACGGGGACAGCCATAACACCCACTTCTATCTTTAAAACCATTTAATATTATATATGGACGCGTAGGTCTCTTCAAGACGAACACGTCCATACCACATTTATTTGACTTTAAAATAATTGAAAAACTTTTTAAGCGTGCCTTCTGTAATTTCGCAATTTTATTTTTATTTTTCCTGATACTCTCACACGGGGACAGCCATAACACCCACTTCTATCTTTAAAACCATTTAATATTATATATGGACGCGTAGGTCTCTTCAAGACGAACACGTCCATACCACATTTATTTGACTTTAAAATAATTGAAAAACTTTTTAAGCGTGCCTTCTGTAATTTCGCAATTTTATTTTTATTTTTCCTGATACTCTCACACGGGGACAGCCATAACACCCACTTCTATCTTTAAAACCATTTAATATTATATATGGACGCGTAGGTCTCTTCAAGACGAACACGTCCATACCACATTTATTTGACTTTAAAATAATTGAAAAACTTTTTAAGCGTGCCTTCTGTAATTTCGCAATTTTATTTTTATTTTTCCTGATACTCTCACACGGGGACAGCCATAACACCCACTTCTATCTTTAAAACCATTTAATATTATATATGGACGCGTAGGTCTCTTCAAGACGAAACACGTCCATACCACATTTATTTGACTTTAAAATAATTGAAAAACTTTTTAAGCGTGCCTTCTGTAATTTCGCAATTTTATTTTTATTTTTCCTGATACTCTCACACGGGGACAGCCATAACACCCACTTCTATCTTTAAAACCATTTAATATTATATATGGACGCGTAGGTCTCTTCAAGACGAACACGTCCATACCACATTTATTTGACTTTAAAATAATTGAAAAACTTTTTAAGCGTGCCTTCTGTAATTTCGCAATTTTATTTTTATTTTTCCTGATACTCTCACACGGGGACAGCCATATAACTCACTTCTATCTTTAAAACCATTTAATATTATATATGGACGCGTAGGTCTCTTCAAGACGAACACGTCCATACCACATTTATTTGACTTTAAAATAATTGAAAAACTTTTTAAGCGTGCCTTCTGTAATTTCGCAATTTTATTTTTATTTTTCCTGATACTCTCACACGGGGACAGCCATAACACCCACTTCTATCTTTAAAACCATTTAATATTATATATGGACGCGTAGGTCTCTTCAAGACGAACACGTCCATACCACATTTATTTGACTTTAAAATAATTGAAAAACTTTTTAAGCGTGCCTTCTGTAATTTCGCAATTTTATTTTTATTTTTCCTGATACTCTCACACGGGGACAGCCATAACACCCACTTCTATCTTTAAAACCATTTAATATTATATATGGACGCGTAGGTCTCTTCAAGACGAACACGTCCATACCACATTTATTTGACTTTAAAATAATTGAAAAACTTTTTAAGCGTGCCTTCTGTAATTTCGCAATTTTATTTTTATTTTTCCTGATACTCTCACACGGGGACAGCCATAACACCCACTTCTATCTTTAAAACCATTTAATATTATATATGGACGCGTAGGTCTCTTCAAGACGAACACGTCCATACCACATTTATTTGACTTTAAAATAATTGAAAAACTTTTTAAGCGTGCCTTCTGTAATTTCGCAATTTTATTTTTATTTTTCCTGATACTCTCACACGGGGACAGCCATAACACCCACTTCTATGTAAAAAACCATTTAATATTATATATGGACGCGTAGGTCTCTTCAAGACGAACACGTCCATACCACATTTATTTGACTTTAAAATAATTGAAAAACTTTTTAAGCGTGCCTTCTGTAATTTCGCAATTTTATTTTTATTTTTCCTGATACTCTCACACGGGGACAGCCATAACACCCACTTCTATCTTTAAAACCATTTAATATTATATATGGACGCGTAGGTCTCTTCAAGACGAACACGTCCATACCACATTTATTTGACTTTAAAATAATTGAAAAACTTTTTAAGCGTGCCTTCTGTAATTTCGCAATTTTATTTTTATTTTTCCTGATACTCTCACACGGGGACAGCCATAACACCCACTTCTATCTTTAAAACCATTTAATATTATATATGGACGCGTAGGTCTCTTCAAGACGAACACGTCCATACCACATTTATTTGACTTTAAAATAATTGAAAAACTTTTTAAGCGTGCCTTCTGTAATTTCGCAATTTTATTTTTATTTTTCCTGATACTCTCACACGGGGACAGCCATAACACCCACTTCTATCTTTAAAACCATTTAATATTATATATGGACGCGTAGGTCTCTTCAAGACGAACACGTCCATACCACATTTATTTGACTTTAAAATAATTGAAAATTTTTTAAGCGTGCCTTCTGTAATTTCGCAATTTTATTTTTATTTTTCCTGATACTCTCACACGGGGACAGCCATAACACCCACTTCTATCTTTAAAACCATTTAATATTATATATGGACGCGTAGGTCTCTTCAAGACGAACACGTCCATACCACATTTATTTGACTTTAAAATAATTGAAATACTTTTTAAACGTGCCTTCTGTAATTTCGCAATTTTATTTTTATTTTTCCTGATACTCTCACACGGGGACAGCCATAACACCCACTTCTATCTTTAAAACCATTTAATATTATATATGGACGCGTAGGTCTCTTCAAGACGAACACGTCCATACCACATTTATTTGACTTTAAAATAATTGAAATACTTTTTAAACGTGCCTTCTGTAATTTCGCAATTTTATTTTTATTTTTTCTGATACTCTCACACGGGGACAGCCATAACACCCACTTCTATGTAAAAAACCATTTAATATTATATATGGACGCGTAGGTCTCTTCAAGACGAACACGTCCATACCACATTTATTTGACTTTAAAATAATTGAAATACTTTTTAAACGTGCCTTCTGTAATTTCGCAATTTTATTTTTATTTTTCCTGATACTCTCACACGGGGACAGCCATAACACCCACTTCTATCTTTAAAACCATTTAATATTATATATGGACGCGTAGGTCTCTTCAAGACGAACACGTCCATACCACATTTATTTGACTTTAAAATAATTGAAATACTTTTTAAGCGTGCCTTCTGTAATTTCGCAATTTTATTTTTATTTTTTCTGATACTCTCACACGGGGACAGCCATAACACCCACTTCTATCTTTAAAACCATTTAATATTATATATGGACGCGTAGGTCTCTTCAAGACGAACACGTCCATACCACATTTATTTGACTTTAAAATAATTGAAATACTTTTTAAACGTGCCTTCTGTAATTTCGCAATTTTATTTTTATTTTTTCTGATACTCTCACACGGGGACAGCCATAACACCCACTTCTATGTAAAAAACCATTTAATATTATATATGGACGCGTAGGTCTCTTCAAGACGAACACGTCCATACCACATTTATTTGACTTTAAAATAATTGAAATACTTTTTAAACGTGCCTTCTGTAATTTCGCAATTTTATTTTTATTTTTTCTGATACTCTCACACGGGGACAGCCATAACACCCACTTCTATCTTTAAAACCATTTAATATTATATATGGACGCGTAGGTCTCTTCAAGACGAACACGTCCATACCACATTTATTTGACTTTAAAATAATTGAAAACTTTTTAAGCGTGCCTTCTGTAATTTCGCAATTTTATTTTTATTTTTCCTGATACTCTCACACGGGGACAGCCATAACACCCACTTCTATCTTTAAAACCATTTAATATTATATATGGACGCGTAGGTCTCTTCAAGACGAACACGTCCATACCACATTTATTTGACTTTAAAATAATTGAAATACTTTTTAAGCGTGCCTTCTGTAATTTCGCAATTTTATTTTTATTTTTCCTGATACTCTCACACGGGGACAGCCATAACACCCACTTCTATCTTTAAAACCATTTAATATTATATATGGACGCGTAGGTCTCTTCAAGACGAACACGTCCATACCACATTTATTTGACTTTAAAATAATTGAAAAACTTTTTAAGCGTGCCTTTCTGTAATTTCGCAATTTTATTTTTATTTTTCCTGATACTCTCACACGGGGACAGCCATAACACCCACTTCTATCTTTAAAACCATTTAATATTATATATGGACGCGTAGGTCTCTTCAAGACGAACACGTCCATACCACATTTATTTGACTTTAAAATAATTGAAAAACTTTTTAAGCGTGCCTTCTGTAATTTCGCAATTTTATTTTTATTTTTCCTGATACTCTCACACGGGGACAGCCATAACACCCACTTCTATTTAAAAAACCATTTAATATTATATATGAACGCGTAGGTCTCTTCAAGACGAACACGTCCATACCACATTTATTTGACTTTAAAATAATTGAAAAACTTTTTAAGCGTGCCTTCTGTAATTTCGCAATTTTATTTTTATTTTTCCTGATACTCTCACACGGGGACAGCCATAACACCCACTTCTATCTTTAAAACCATTTAATATTATATATGGACGCGTAGGTCTCTTCAAGACGAACACGTCCATACCACATTTATTTGACTTTAAAATAATTGAAAAACTTTTTAAGCGTGCCTTCTGTAATTTCGCAATTTTATTTTTATTTTTCCTGATACTCTCACACGGGGACAGCCATAACACCCACTTCTATCTTTAAAACCATTTAATATTATATATGGACGCGTAGGTCTCTTCAAGACGAACACGTCCATACCACATTTATTTGACTTTAAAATAATTGAAAAACTTTTTAAGCGTGCCTTCTGTAATTTCGCAATTTTATTTTTATTTTTCCTGATACTCTCA
>JAGEOH010001331.1:0-20000 GCA_032207245.1 Pardosa pseudoannulata
AAGGAACTAAAGCAAAAATGTACATTACATGTTTCGAAATCGTATTAAATATATCGTTTAATTGTACGTGTAACCAAAGAGTATATGTTATGACAACTGTTAATAAGATTTTTTCTATTTGAAGTTTGCTGTTGGTTTTTTATGTACAATTACAAGAAAAAACTTGATTACCTCAATAAAAGAAATACATTCACTGCAAATTCAACATCTACAAAGACTATGTACAACATGCTTGTAGATAATAAAGAATTTGAAAAAGTACGGATAAACATTTGCTTCCGGGACTTGTATTTTCAATGCATGCTTATATATCTTTGTTATCACCAACCGTAACACATATTGTGTTACGGTTTGAAGTGGATTGAATAGGCATCTAAGAACAGATAAAGTATATGTGGTGTAACGGCGTGCCTTAACGGCAAGATTCCATCCAGGGCTTCGAACCGTAATTTTTTTTGTTCCGGTTTTCGTTCCGGTTCAACTAAAAAATTAATATCGGTTCAGTTCCGGTTTTCGCTCCGCCAAAAAAACGGTTTTCGGTTCAGTTCCGGTTTTCGCTCCGCCAAAAATAACTGTTTTCGTTTCAGTTCCAAATGAATAATTTCATTTTATGTATATTCTTATTTGTACTAAAAATATAATTCTATCATAAACAAAAAAATTAATTCTATCAAAATTTAGAAGATTTTATTCTTTTTTTAATTGGTACACTATGTGAATTAATACAAACAGCAGGCCTAATGAAATATACTATTACGAAACATTTGAATCGCCGCCATTACCAAACACCCATTTGATGCGCAGAAGATTTGATAGATGCTTCATGCTTCTGTCTATTTACTCCTCCCTGATCTAAACAGTCTATACAAACATCCGTGGATGATCGCATGCTTAGATGCTTCATGCTCTCCTGTCTATTTACTCCTCCCTGATCTAAACAGTCTATACAAACATCCGTGGATGATCGCATGCTGAGATGTGAAAAATAAAATATAACTCGATATTTTTTTTTAAAAAATCATCTATACTTCTAGTTTAATCAACTGAATTAAATATGTCTTCTACAAGTAGTTTCATGCGAAACTGAAACAGAAAAATACTAGTGAATATCAAAATAGGAAATCGAGAAGCAGTATACATGTAATGATAATTATAAAGTTGACGTTAAATTAGAAAATATTGATAAGTTGGTAACAGTAACAAAATGACTGAAAGATATATCGAACCGAAATAAACCGATATTTTTTTCGGTTCAGTTCCGGTTTTCGTTCCGACCAAAATAACGGTTTTTTCCGGTTTTCGGTTTTCGGTTTTCAGTTCAGTTCTGGTTCGAAACCCTGATTCCATCACAAAAAACTTTGCTTCTCAAAGAGTATAAGAAATGGACTTCATATGTGTTGTTTTTCCTGCACCACGATATCTAAACTTTTTTGTCCTACAGTAGCAAGACAACAGGACAGACAACCGGGTGCCCAGACTGACAGCCAGAAAGATGAACGTCGAAACCACAAGTTTTCAAAGGAATGCCTCATCGTTGGATCTTTTACCGACACTAAATTCCGGAGACTCCCTGGTTCACGGCCGGTGATTGTCTAGCCCAGACCAATCCAGTTGGCAGAAGGTGAGAACATCGCCAGATGATCCAATGATGAAATCGTAGGTGAAGCCCCCTCTCTTAGAGGCCCCTCCCTTAAAAAAGATACGAGATGATATTTTTAAGAAGTAGTTAGCTAGCAACCAGCTAATTCGGAGGTCGTCTTGACCAGTCTCTCCATCGGAGAGTTTTCTTAACGATAATCCCACTTTGGGATAACTTCTTTTAAGAATTAGATAGCAGCAGCTGACTCGGAGGTCATCTTGACCAGTAGCTCCTTCGGAGAGTTTTCTTAACGATAATTCCACTTTGGGATAACTTCTTTTAAGAATTAGATAGCAGCAGCTGACTCGGAGGTCATCTTGACCAGTAGCTCCTTCGGAGAGTTTTCTTAACGATAATTCCACTTTGGGATAACTTCTTTTAAGAATTAGATAGCAGCAGCTGACTCGGAGGTCGTCTTGACCAGTCTCTCCATCGGAGAGTCTTCTTAACGATAATCCCACTTTGGGATAACTTCTTTTAAGAATTAGATAGCAGCAGCTGACTCGGAGGTCGTCTTGACCAGTCGCTCCTTCGGAGAGTTTTCTTAACGATAATCCCACTTTGGGATAACTTCTTTTAAGAATTAGATAGCAGCAGCTGACTCGGAGGTCGTCTTGACCAGTCTCTCCATCGGAGAGTTTTCTTAACGATAATCCCACTTTGGGATAACTTCTTTTAAGAATTAGATAGCAGCAGCTGACTCGGAGGTCATCTTGACCAGTAGCTCCTTCGGAGAGTTTTTCTTAACGATAATCCCACTTTGGATAACTTCTTTTAAGAATTAGATAGCAGCAGCTGACTCGGAGGTCATCTTGACCAGTAGCTCCTTCGGAGAGTTTTCTTAACGATAATCCCACTGTGGGATAACTTCTTTTAAGAATTAGATAGCAGCAGCTGACTCGTAGGTCATCTTGACCAGTAGCTCCTTCGGAGAGTTTTCTTAACGATAATTCCACTTTGGGATAACTTCTTTTAAGAATTAGATAGCAGCAGCTGATTCGGAGGTCGTCTTGACCAGTAGCTCCTTCGGAGAGTTTTCTTAACGATAATCCCACTTTGGGATAACTTCTTTTAAGAATTAGATAGCAGCAGCTGACTCGGAGGTCATTTTGACCAGTAGCTCCTTCGGAGAGTTTTCTTAACGATAATCCCACTTTGGGATAACTTCTTTTAAGAATTAGATAGCAGCAGCTGACTCGGAGGTCATCTTGACCAGTAGCTCCTTCGGAGAGTTTTCTTAACGATAATCCCACTTTGGGATAACTTCTCTTAAGAATTAGATAGCAGCAGCTGACTGGGAGGTCATCTTGACCAGTAGCTCCTTCGGAGAGTTTTTCTTAACGATAATCCCACTTTGGGATAACTTCTTTTAAGAATTAGATAGCAGCAGCTGACTCGGAGGTCATCTTGACCAGTCTCTCCATCGGAGAGTTTTCTTAACGATAATCCCACTTTGGGATAACTTCTTTTAAGAATTAGATAGCAGCAGCTGATCGGAGGTCATCTTGACCAGTCGCTCCATCGGAGAGTCTTCTTAACGATAATCCCACTTTGGGATAACTTCTTTTAAGAATTAGATAGCAGCAGCTGACTCGGAGGTCGTCTTGACCAGTCTCTCCATCGGAGAGTTTTCTTAACGATAATCCCACTTTGGGATAACTTCTTTTAAGAATTAGATAGCAGCAGCTGACTCGTAGGTCATCTTGACCAGTAGCTCCTTCGGAGAGTTTTCTTAACGATAATTCCACTTTGGGATAACTTCTTTTAAGAATTAGATAGCAGCAGCTGACTCGGAGGTCATCTTGACCAGTAGCTCCTTCGGAGAGTTTTCTTAACGATAATCCCACTTAGGGATAACTTCTTTTAAGAATTAGATAGCAGCAGCTGACTCGGAGGTCATCTTGACCAGTAGCTCCTTCGGAGAGTTTTCTTAACGATAATCCCACTTTGGGATAACTTCTCTTAAGAATTAGATAGCAGCAGCTGACTGGAGGTCATCTTGACCAGTAGCTCCTTCGGAGAGTTTTTCTTAACGATAATCCCACTTTGGGATAACTTCTTTTAAGAATTAGATAGCAGCAAGCTAATTCGGAGGTCATCTTGACCAGTATCTCCATCGGAAAGTTTTCTTAGCGAAAATCCCACCTAGGGATAACTTCTTTTAAGAATTAGATAGCAGCAGCTGACTCGGAGGTCATCTTGACCAGTAGCTCCTTCGGAGAGTTTTCTTAACGATAATCCCACTTTGGGATAAACTTCTCTTAAGAATTAGATAGCAGCAGCTGACTGGGAGGTCATCTTGACCAGTAGCTCCTTCGGAGAGTTTTCTTAACGATAATCCCACTTTGGGATAACTTCTTTTAAGAATTAGATAGCAGCAGCTGACTCGGAGGTCATCTTGACCAGTAGCTCCTTCGGAGAGTTTTCTTAACGATAATCCCACTTTGGGATAACTTCTTTTAAGAATTAGATAGCAGCAGCTGACTCGGAGGTCATCTTGACCAGTAGCTCCTTCGGAGAGTTTTCTTAACGATAATCCCACTTAGGGATAACTTCTTTAAGAATTAGATAGCAGCAGCTGACTCGGAGGTCATCTTGACCAGTAGCTCCTTCGGAGAGTTTTCTTAACGATAATCCCACTTTGGGATAACTTCTTTTAAGAATTAGATAGCAGCAGCTGACTCGGAGGTCATCTTGACCAGTAGCTCCTTCGGAGAGTGTTTCTTAACGATAATCCCACTTTGGGATAACTTCTTTTAAGAATTAGATAGCAGCAGCTGAATCGGAGGTCATCTTGACCAGTAGCTCCTTCGGAGAGTTTTCTTAACGATAATCCCACTTTGGGATAACTTCTTTTAAGAATTAGATAGCAGCAGCAGCTGACTCGGAGGTCATCTTGACCAGTCTCTCCATCGGAGAGTTTTCTTAACGATAATCCCACTTTGGGATAACTTCTTTTAAGAATTAGATAGCAGCAGCTGACTCGTAGGTCATCTTGACCAGTAGCTCCTTCGGAGAGTTTTCTTAACGATAATCCCACTTTGGGATAACTTCTTTTAGGAATTAGATAGCAGCAGCTGACTCGGAGGTCATCTTGACCAGTAGCTCCTTCGGAGAGTTTCTTAACGATAATCCCACTTTGGATAACTTCTTTTAAGAATTAGATAGCAGCAGCTGATTCGGAGGTCGTCTTGACCAGTAGCTCCTTCGGAGATTTTTTCTTAGCGAAAATCCCACCTTGGGATAACTTCTTTTAAGAATTAGATAGCAGCAGCTGACTCGGAGGTCATCTTGCCCAGTAGCTCCTTCGGAGAGTTTTCTTAACGATAATCCCACTTAGGGATAACTTCTTTTAAGAATTAGATAGCAGCAGCTGACTCGGAGGTCATCTTGACCAGTAGCTCCTTCGGAGAGTTTTCTTAACGATAATCCACTTTGGGATAACTTCTTTTAAGAATTAGATAGCAGCAGCTGACTCGGAGGTCATCTTGACCAGTAGCTCCTTCGGAGAGTTTTCTTAACGATAATCCCACTTGGGATAACTTCTTTTAAGAATTAGATAGCAGCAGCTGACTCGGAGGTCATCTTGACCAGTAGCTCCTTCGGAGAGTTTTCTAAACGATAATCCCACTTTGGGATAACTTCTTTTAAGAATTAGATAGCAGCAGCTGAATCGGAGGTCATCTTGACCAGTAGCTCCTTCGGAGAGTTTTCTTAACGATAATCCCACTTTGGGATAACTTCTTTTAAGGGGACACATCACCTTTAAGCAACTTCAAAATGAGGAATTTTTGTTATTTTTCGATTTGCCATAACTTTTTTTCTTATTTAGGAAATTACATGAAAATTATAGCATTTGTTCTCTAAATCTAGTTAATTATTTTCCTCTTTTTACTTTGTTGCTGGTAAATAAGAACTTTTTTTTATATAAAAAAATAAAAGGGCTTGTTTTGAAAATTTAAAAATTTTGCTGTCACCATGCGCGCAGACTTACAACAACACAAACTATATTTCAGCGATAATTTTTGCATTTTCATAAACAAGAAACATTAGGTATTATTCTCTACCTATTTAAAATTTAAAAGTTATCAGAAATTTTACACCAGGAGAATGAATTTTCAAAAAACCTAAAATAACGTTGTAAAATTAAATTTCAAATACAATAAATACCACATAAAATAAAAAAAAACTTTCAAAAAAGTAGGTAGAGTTTCATTGTAGCACTATAATGTACTTACCTTGAAAATTATAGATCCATACATAAAATAGTTTTTCTTTTAGAGTGCGCGCAAGTTTGAAAAACATCATTTTGAGTAAAATGCATTTAAAGTTAAAACTTTAGATTTTTTCATCATATTTCCACTAAATCATTTTGTAAATGGTTTAAAATTGTCTATATGTATACATTGTTCCTTCTGTTTCTAATATTTTTACTTTTATATTAACTTTATATCTTTTTCTTCCTTTACAAGTCACTAACGTAAGCATCTCAGCAGTGATTTCAGCCGAACGAATCAGCTGTTGATCACTGTGGTATGTAAATACTCTTGAATAATTATCAATTTGTTAAGACAGTTCTTGCATAACACTGGTTCAATCTACATAACCATCATTAAATACAAAAATGCATCATTTACCACTATTTCAACAATATTTAGATCAACGACAGAAGTTTTCAGGCATACTTTGAAAATTAAAGAGCAGATTCTTTGTATATAAATACCACATAAAATAAAAAAAAAACTTTCAAAAAAGTAGGTAGAGTTTCATTGTAGCACTATAATGTACTTACCTTGAAAATTATAGATCCATACATAAAATAGTTTTTCTTTTAGAGTGCGCGCAAGTTTGAAAAACATCATTTTGAGTAAAATGCATTTAAAGTTAAAACTTTAGATTTTTTCATCATATTTCCACTAAATCATTTTGTAAATGGTTTAAAATTGTCTATATGTATACATTGTTCCTTCTGTTTCTAATATTTTTACTTTTATATAAACTTTATATCTTTTTCTTCCTTTACAAGTCACTAACGTAAGCATCTCAGCAGTGATTTCAGCCGAACGAATCAGCTGTTGATCACTGTGGTATGTAAATACTCTTGAATAATTACCAATATGTTAAGACAGTTCTTGCATAACACTGGTTCAATCTGCATAACCATCATTAAATACAAAAATGCATCATTTACCACTATTTCAACAATATTTGGATCAAAAACAGAAGTTTTCAGGCATACTTTAAAAATTAAAGAGCAGATTCTGTGTATAATCTCCTAAACATTTTATGAGCAAAGCTAGCATGCTAAGATCTTTAAACATATTTTTAATTATTTATTATAGAAGATAGAATTGACATTTTATAAACAAAAAAAAACTGAAGTTAATTTTCCACTATTAATATTCTAAAGTATTTCATTATCTTTACACTAATATAATACAAAATTACAAAACTGACATACCAAATATTTACATATATAATCCTATAAAATATTAATAAGTTCATTTAATAAAACATTTAAATACTGTTTTGTTGTTGATACTATTTAATAATCAGATGTGGAAACAAATAAATAAATAACTGAATTACTTTTTAATGTGTACAAGTATGAAAATCATTATATATACAGAAAAACATTTATTAAAGTTTAAATTATAGAACTTTTAATAATTTTACCTTTGTTAAAATCATATTAAAATAGTTTAATACTCTTCTGCTGCATACACTACTTCTTCGGATTCCACCATAATTATGGTTGCATTATACTTAGAAAGAAATAGCACTCGAAAGAAATAGCAAAGCTAAGCAAAACTTTCAACGAACGCAGTAGCTAATTTCGCACGTGCGATGAAAACAAAATACTACGAAAATGGAGAAAAGATTAGTTGTACAGCTCCTTCTGATAAAGTCAGTCATTATATCACAGAGTTAAGAAAATCCATTGAGTTAGCAATTAATCTTAAAACAGTTTTAACGCTAAAAGTGATCTCACATCAGCAGGGAAAAACGTAAACAAACACCAGCTGGGTGATTTAAATGCCAGATGCTGCCAGTGTGTCTTTTTTTATTTTATATTTTTACAGGTTCTAATTCGAATATTTCAATGGGGTTTGTTTTAAACGATTCAGAAAACTCCAAAGATTCTAAAAATTCAAAAAACAAAAAATCGATTTTTTGAAGGTTTAAAGGTGATGTGTCCCCTTAAGAATTAGATAGCAGCAGCTGAACTCGGAGGTCATCTTGACCAGTAACTCCTTCGGAGAGTTTTCTTAACGATAATCCCACTTTGGGATAACTTCTTTTAAGAATTAGATAGCAGCAGCTGACTCGTAGGTCATCTTGACCAGTAGCTCCTTCGGAGAGTTTTCTTAAAATCCCACTTTGGGATAACTTCTTTTAAGAATTAGATAGCAGCAGCTGACTCGGAGGTCGTCTTGACCAGTCTCTCCATCGGAGAGTTTTCTTAACGATAATCCCACTTTGGGATAACTTCTTTTAAGAATTAGATAGCAGCAGCTGACTCGGAGGTCGTCTTGACCAGTAGCTCCTTCGGAGTTTTCTTAACGATAATTCCACTTTGGGATAACTTCTTTTAAGAATTAGATAGCAGCAGCTGATTCGGAGGTCGTCTTGACCAGTAGCTCCTTCGGAGATTTTTTCTTAGCGAAAATCCCACCTTGGGATAACTTCTTTTAAGAATTAGATAGCAGCAGCTGACTCGGAGGTCATCTTGACCAGTAGCTCCTTCGGAGAGTTTTCTTAACGATAATCCCACTTTGGGATAACTTCTTTTAAGAATTAGATAGCAGCAGCTGACTCGGAGGTCGTCTTGACCAGTCTCTCCATCGGAGAGTTTTCTTAACGATAATCCCACTTTGGGATAACTTCTTTTAAGAATTAGATAGCAGCAGCTGACTCGGAGGTCATCTTGACCAGTCTCTCCATCGGAGAGTTTTCTTAACGATAATCCCACTTTGGGATAACTTCTTTTAAGAATTAGATAGCAGCAGCTGACTCGGAGGTCATCTTGACCAGTAGCTCCTTCGGAGAGTTTTCTTAACGATAATTCCACTTTGGGATAACTTCTTTTAAGAATTAGATAGCAGCAGCTGACTCGGAGGTCGTCTTGACCAGTCTCTCCATCGGAGAGTTTTCTTAACGATAATCCCACTTTGGGATAACTTCTTTTAAGAATTAGATAGCAGCAGCTGACTCGTAGGTCATCTTGACCAGTAGCTCCTTCGGAGAGTTTTCTTAACGATAATTCCACTTTGGGATAACTTCTTTTAAGAATTAGATAGCAGCAGCTGATTCGGAGGTCGTCTTGACCAGTAGCTCCTTCGGAGATTTTTTCTTAGCGAAAATCCCACCTTGGGATAACTTCTTTTAAGAATTAGATAGCAGCCAGCTGACTCGGAGGTCTTCTTGACCAAGTAGCTCCTTCGAGATTTTCTTAACGATAATCCCCTTTTCTTAACGATAATCCCACTTTGGGATAACTTCTTTTAAGAATTAGATAGCAGCAGCTGACTCGTAGGTCATCTTGACCAGTAGCTCCTTCGGAGAGTTTTCTTAACGATAATTCCACTTTGGGATAACTTCTTTTAAGAATTAGATAGCAGCAGCTGACTCGGAGGTCGTCTTGACCAGTCTCTCCATCGGAGAGTCTTCTTAACGATAATCCCACTTTGGGATAACTTCTTTTAAGAATTAGATAGCAGCAGCTGATTCGGAGGTCGTCTTGACCAGTAGCTCCTTCGGAGATTTTTTCTTAGCGAAAATCCCACCTTGGGAAAATATCTCTTTCTGAGATTGATAACGATACCCTATTCCTTAGGTTTTCTTTTAATTTGATCCTCTTCAGGATTGAATGCATATTCCTCCTTGGAATTCTGACTTTGTTTTTATCTTCTTTGAAGATACCAGTTGCTACTTCAAATACTCTCGTGTAATTGAGTGTACTGTCTACCTAATTAATTCCGAGAACTATTCCGCGAAGCTACCAAGTTGTTTTCTTCCGTCGGTTATCAAACCTTCCGGCAGATTCATTTATTGCACATCTCTACTCAGGTCTACGCCTATTCTATCACATACTTGTGAACTGTAATTGAATTGTGTGTATAGCTGCTAGGTGTAAATAAATCATTTAATCAAGAAACTCCTGCTTCTTCACTCTGTCACCTTAAACAGGGACCGGATACGTTACAGTGGTCTTGCATTCATCTTAAAAGTTTGTTTTTTACATACACTCAAAAGCCAAAACATTATGACCACCTCTACATATTGCAATGAACTAGCCTGGATGGCGTAGAAGGCACGTGATCAGGTAGAAGTGGCATTTAATTGCTGCTGGAGAGTCTGAAGAATCATTCTTTTACTTACTCCTGTATGTAATATTATGACCACCCCTACATTTTGCAATGAACTAGCCTGGATGAAGTAGAAGGCACGTGATCAGGTAGAAGTGGCATTTAACTGCTGCTGGAGAGTCTGAAGAATCATTCTTTTACTTACTCCTGTATGTAATATTATGACCACCCCTACATTTTGCAATGAACTAGCCTGGATGACGTAGAAGGCACGTGATTAGGTAGAAGTGGCATTTAACTGCTGCTGGAGAGTCTGAAGAATCATTCTTTTACTTACTCCTGTGTGTACACATTTGGGATGTCATGGGACGGCAGCTCAGAGTTCAAAGACCACCCATTCGCAATATCTCGGATTTGCATAACCGTTGCTTAAACGTCTGGTACAATCTGTCTCCGGCCATCTACCAAGGACTTGTGGCATCCATGCCAAGGCGGGTTGAAGCTGTGTTGCGCACCAAAGGTGGGCCAACTCATTATTGACAGGTTGTCGTTCATGCATTGGATGACACCGTTTTGGGTGTTGTCAGTAATAAGCCTATGTCACAAAGATTCAAAAAGTAGTTTTCTTTCGGGGTCTGCAATAGACATTGGTATTCAGAGAAAGCAGATGGTCAATATTGGAAACCCTTATATCAATCCGAAAAGCACACCGCTATATGAATGACAGATTCTTCCATCCAGGACCTAAACATAAATATTCAGATTCTCAACGATTTAAAAAAATCATTACAATTATTCTAACATATTTGTAATAACTCATTAAAAAGCATAAAAGCCTATTTAGATATACAATGAAACCAACCATAGTTTTTTAGGTTCAGACTTAAAATGTGTAATGAAAATTTGCCTTAGTGTTGTTCAATAAATATAAATTGTTATGTAAAATATTGTATTAAAATGTACTACAAAGTAATGCTGTGATTTCACTTTGGAGTTATTATAATTTTTTCTATATATAGTACTGGGCTCAAATAAAACTTGCAAATGAACCTCTTAAATGCCGCAATACGATCGAATTTCAAGAAGTATTATTTAATCAATAAAATTTTATTTAAGTACAATTATAAAGACTTCAGTAAAGAAAACTTCCAAAGAATAATATTAGACATTTTGGTATATTTTCATATAGGAACAATGGCTGGTTAGAAATAATGAAAAAGTTAATGCATGTAGTTTTGTGCAGCAAAGCACGCAAATGTCTTCTTTTGGTTAGATGTAGATTTGTTGATTGACGTCCGATGGTTAATCATGGATGTCCCCCGTGTCGATCATGCATGTCCTTCTTTGCCGTATTGTGGACAAATATGGCTTCGGAGACGGTGGAACGGGCACAAAGGACGTTCTTGAACTTGGAACTCCTTCCCACGTACAACGTCACAAGAGACACTCTGTTTTCTTTTGTATCAGCTGCCCCCTTTAGTCAGACTGCAACTTATGGATGCCTGCAAGCAAAAGAAAGAAGAGCATGATATAGATGACGGGTTGTCTGCTATACCTTCCACGTGACTGAATCAATTACGGTGCGACTGCTAAAGAAGGGTGGTAAAATTCAAGTATATTCCCCTCTTTCCTTCTGGCCCTTTATCTGTTGTACCCACACGAACCCAAATTTTATTCCCAAAATGTTTGTCTTTTGTTTCCTTTACCGGAAGTCTTTTGTTTCCTTTACCGTCGGTTTCCGTTCTTCTCTAATTTACGGTTGAACACACTTTCTCGACATTTTGTGTAACAAAAAGTAGATTTGCTTTCGTATAGAGTGTCACCTTTCAACCTAGTGTAGCAAAACAAGAGTGTCACACTCCATTGTAACGACGTGATTTAGCGGTGTGACGACATGAAAGAACTTTGCTTTGAGAGGTGGACCTCGCTTGTGTGGTTACAAAAGGCTTGTTTTCCCCGGCCACCACGATGTCTACACTGTTGTGCCCTATAGTAGAGGAACAATATACCAGACAACTCGGAACCTTCACTGACAGCCAAAAATATGATCATTGGAACGACAAAGGATTTGCCGCGACTTGGATGTAGCCGCTAAGAATTTCAGGGACCCCTGGGTTTGCGGCCGATGATTGTTTAACCCGGACCAATCCAGTTGTTCGAAGGTGAGGTCATCGCTAGGTGATCCAATAATGAAATTGGGGGTGAGGCTCCTCTCTTAGAGGCCCCTCCCCTAGAAAGAGACGAGAGAAGATTTTTTTTAGAGAAGTTAGTTAGCTAGCAACCAGCTAATTCAGAGGTCGCCTTGACCAGTCTCTCTACCGGAGAGTTTTTTTTTCTATAATCCCACCTTGGGATCTTTTCTTTAAGGAGTAGCCCGCATCGGCTAACTCGGAGGTCGCCTCGACCAGTCTCTCCATCGGAGAAATTTATTTAGCGATATATCCCTTGCTGAGATTGAAACGATACCCTGTGCATTGGGTTTCCTTTTCTAATATAATCCTCTTCAGGATTGTTTGCATTTTTCCTTCGGAACTCTAACTGTGCTTTGATATTCTACCAGTACTTCAGTGAACTTTCGCGAGAGCTACGGAATTGTTTCTTCCGTCGAATCACCAATATTTCGGCAGAGACTGATTTTAGTTTAGGTACCCGTCTCTACTCAGGCCTACGTGTACTAATCACTTACCTGTGATCGGAAATTGTTTTTTTTTGTGTAGTTGTGAAATGATGTATATAGGACAAATGTAAATAAATTCATTAATCAAGATACACCCGATTCTTCCTTGTGTCACCTAAACAGGGACCGGATACGTTACACCATATCCAAACCATTACTATTCACGACGCAAATACATTAGTACAACTAACTGGATGTAACGTACAGAAAATGTCGGACTATGACAGTAACATCAGATGTGTAGACACAGCCTTATATATGTACCATAAGTGTGTTTTTTACAGGGCTTCGAACCGGAACTGAACCGAAAACCGGAAAAAACCGTTATTTTGGTCGGAACGAAAACCGGAACTGAACCGAAAAAAATATCGGTTTATTTCGGTTCGATATATCTTTCAGTCATTTTGTTACTGTTACCAACTTATCAATATTTTCTAATTTAACGTCAACTTTATAATTATCATTACATGTATACTGCTTCTCGATTTCCTATTTTGATATTCACTAGTATTTTTCTGTTTCAGTTTCGCATGAAACTACTTGTAGAAGACATATTTAATTCAGTTGATTAAACTAGAAGTATAGATGATTTTTTAAGAAAAATATCGAGTTATATTTTATTTTTCACATCTCAGCATGCGATCATCCACGGATGTTTGTATAGACTGTTTAGATCAGGGAGGAGTAAATAGACAGGAGAGGCCCTAAGTGACGTAGCATGAAGCATCTATCAAATCTTCTGCGCATCAAATGGGTGTTTGGTAATGGCGGCGATTCAAATGTTTCGTAATAGTAGTATTTCATTAGGCCTGCTGTTTGTATCAATTCACATAGTGTACCAATTAAAAAAAGAATAAAATCTTCTAAATTTTGATAGAATTACATTTTTTGTTTATGATAGAATTATATTTTTAGTACAAATAAGAATATACATAAAATGAAATTATTCATTTGGAACTGAAACGAAAACAGTTATTTTTGGCGGAGCGAAAACCGGAACTGAACCGATATTAATTTTTTAGTTGAACCGGAACAAAAAAAATTACGGTTCGAAGCCCTGGTTTTTTACGCTAACCCATCCGGTGACATACAGCAGCAACTAATGATGACAGGGTCGCAAAAGTGACCCATAAATGGCTACCAAGACACCGCTAACCTACGAGAGGCCCGTTATGGTCCGTTTTTAATGTGGTCCAGCCCGGTACAGAGCAAACACTATAGAAGTAAGCTCGTGACTACCAGGAAGAACGCTAGGAAAATATCACTCAGGTACTCCATGGTGAACTGGTAACATAAAATATCCTGGTTATATGTAACAAACAAAGTTATTTCTCTACGTAAGAGTTTTCTTTCTGCTATTTTTTCCAAAATTACTCGTAATAAGATTTTAATAATCATTTACTTAGAAGCGAATATACATAAAATATTATATACATATATATAATATATAAATATATATATATACATATATATATATATACATATATATATACTTATATATACAAATATATATAATATAAATATATATCATATATATAAAATTATATCATTTAAATATAAATATAATTTTTTATTTATATATACATAAATACATATATATTTAAACATATTATTACATATATAAAAAAAATATATATTAAATATAAACATATATATACATTATATATTATATACATATATATATATATACAATATATACACATATATATATATATATAATATATATATACATATATATATATATACATATATATCACATATTATATATACATAAATATATACATATATATAAATACAAAAATCTTATATATATACAAAATATATATATATATATATATTTTAAATATATATATATATATATAACTACATGTATATATATATACATATAAATATATATTATAAATTTATACATATATACATATATATATATATACATTATATACATAATATACAAATATAAAACATATATTATATAAATATATATAAATATAAATATATATATATATATATATATCTATATATATATATATATATATATATTTATAAATATATATATAATATATAATTATATATACATATATAAGTATTGAAGATCAACATTTCTGCCTATGAGGAAACAACACAAATCAGGGTTGGCATGATTTAAATCAGTTGATTTAAATAATGATTTAAATCTTGATTTAAATCTGTTGATTTTTTTTTTTGAAAAAAGTCATTGATTAAAATAATTTTTTTCACTTCTTTTAAAACCTAAATTCCAAAGAGAAGAGAATTGGGAATCAGTCAGCACAGTAATACCAATAAGTAAATAAGTGTAAATAGATAGCATGCACTTTCCAAGAATTTAGGGGTTGTTATCAGAAAGTATGTAGTAGGGGTAGGTACAATGATTATGACTGGTGGAATTCATTGTATGAAATGGGAGGTAAAGAGAGTATTACGGAATTTGAAATCCAGTTCGTTTACCAAATCACAACAGCCGTGGCATCATCTGCTGGAATGGAAATACAGTTTTCTTCTTTTGGTATTGTTAATTCTAGCCTTCATAATAAATTAGGAGTGGATACGGCATCGAAACTAGTGTTTTTATTGAAAGAATTAAATCAATAATTCGGTGCTTAAAAAATATTGATATAATTGTTATTTGTTTCTTTTTAAATAAATAGTTTGCTTTAAAAGAATATTTAATTTGTTCTTTTAATTTACATCCTATTTAGTTTGTACTATCCAATTACAAAATAATGGATTGTATTTAGATTAAAATTTATATATTTAATTTTAGATAATCAGTGAGTAGAATATACTAGATCGATAAGATGTTACTTCTTATAACAAACTATTCTATGTATATTGGAAAAGTTGAGAGCTTTTCCATTTGTCTGTAGATGCACACACAGAGGGGAACTTGCCTGGGTAAGCTGATTCTGTCTCAGAATTTCAACTCAGAATGCATTAGCATACCCACTGTGAATGCCGTGAACATAAATCTTTATTTCCCCAATAGATTATAGTAACATTTTCAAATAACAAGCTTATAATTGTAACTTTATCTCCGCTGTTTCTCCGTTTAAAGCCTACAGGAAAATTTAGGAAAAGTGACGCACAATCTTGGAGTAGAATTTGTTCTACATCCAAAGAAAAATTTCATCTATCGTCATTATTTTACAAATAGTATAGTAATTTAACAAAAGTAACCGCTATTCTGTAATAAAACATCTTTCAAAAATATATTTGAAGGTAACGTGATTGAAATTTATTTAAAAGATGCGAACAAAAGAAAAAGCAATATAAAATAATATAAAGATAAATATGAAAAAAGATTTTACTATAAAATATAAATGTTTTATATTATTTTGATAAGAAAAAATTGGAATCTTTCTCTATAAATATAAAAGTCGACGTGATTGAAATTTCCATTTCACAAAGATCGTGAGCAAAAGAAAAAGCCGAATATCCTAAAATAATAAATAAAGAAATAAATATTGAAAAATGGATTTTAACTATAAAATATAAATGTTTATATTATTAGTCCTGGATTTAAAAAAAAATTTGGGAAAAATCTTTTACGATCCACGTGACATGTTGAAAAGTCGACGTGATTGAAATTTCCATTTCACAAAGATCGTGAGCAAAAGAAAAAGCCGAATATCCTAAAATAATAAATAAAGAAATAAATATTGAAAAATGGGTTTTAACTATAAAATATAAATGTTTATATTAATCTGATTTAAAAAAAATTTGAAAAATTTTACCTATTCATGTAAAAAACGACGAATTGAAATTTCCATTTCACAAGATCGGAGCAAAAGAAAAAGCCGAATATCCTAAAATAATAAATAAAGAAATAAATATTGAAAAATGGGTTTTAACTATAAAATATAAATGTTTATATTATTTTTCCTGGATTTAAAAAAAAATCTTTTACGATCCACGTGACATGTTGAAAGGTCGACATGATTGAAATTTCCACTTCACAAAGATCGTGAGCAAAAGAAAAAGCCGAATATCCTAAAATAATAAATAAAGAAATAAATATTGAAAAATGGATTTTAACTATAAATATAAATGTTTATATTATTAGTCCTGGATTTAAAAAAAAAAATTGGAAAAAATCTTTCTCTATACACGGGACTTGAAATTACGTGAGAAATTTACTACAAAGATATAACAAAAAAAACAAGCCGAATATCCTAAAACAATAAATAAAGAAAGAAATATAGAAAAATGGATTTTAATTATAAAATATAAATGTTTATATTATTATTCCTGAATTTAAAAAAAAATTTGGAAAAAAATTTTTTTATGTAATACGTGATTATTTCCATTTCACAAAGATGCGAAAAAAAGAAAAAGCTAATAAAAATAATAAATAAAGAAAGAAATATTGAAAAATGGATTTTAATTACAAAATATAAATGTTTATATTATTATTCCTGGATTTAAAAAAAAAATTTGGAAAAAATCTTTTACGATCCACGTGACATGTTGAAAAGTCGACGTGATTGAAATTTCCATTTCACAAAGATCGTGAGCAAAAGAAAAAGCCGAATATCCTAAAATAATAAATAAAGAAATAAATATTGAAAAATGGATTTTAACTATAAAATATAAATTTTATATTTAGTCTTATTAAAAAAAAAAAAATTAAAATTTTCTTATCCACGTGACGTGTTGAAAGCGACGTGATTATAATTCACAAAGATCGTAAACAAAAGACAATCTAAAATAATAAATAAAGAAATAAATATTGAAAAATGGATTTTAACTATAAATATAAATGTTTATATTATTAGTCTTGGATTTAAAAAAAAATTTGGGAAAAATCTTTTACGATCCACGTGACATGTTGAAAGGTCGACGTGATTGAAATTTCCATTTCACAAAGATCGTGAACGAAAAAAAAAGCCGAATATCCTAAAACAATAAATAAAGAAAGAAATATTCTATTGAAAAATAGATTTTAATTATAAAATAGAACTGTCTATATTATTATTCCTGGATTTAAAAAAAAATTTCGCTTCTTCAAACGAATCTTGTTTTATCGAATGTCTCTTATATAGAGGAGTGTGTTATAAATTCATTTCTATATTTAATGTACACTTATATTTAAAAATATTTTGAAGGATTTTCAATACTTGCTATTCTATATGTAACAATTTTTTATTTTTAAATTAGACTATTATTCAGTAATCAAGAATATTATAACGTTTAATACTAATGTAATAAACTATAAATTAGAAATCTAAAGAACAGCATTCTATAAACTAACTTCACAAAACAATATGGCTCTAGAGATGTCTAAAAGCTTTTAAGGTTTTGTCTCTTTTTCCGTTCTATACAAATAGTATTTATACAGATTAATTTTTAAAATAAAAAAGAATCTTATTAATATTTCAAGTATGAAATGACATCTGATAACAAATAAAAATTGGGAAAGTGATTATAATTTACTGTAAACGTATTTACAGTGGATCTTGCTGCGAAATCTCATTGCAAATTTATCACGTTTCTGAATTTATTTCTAAAAATGGCATATACAGTATGCGCTTAATGTAATAATTACACTAAATTTACTTGTCGTGTAGTCCTCGTTTTATTTGAGTATTAACCTGTGATCAATGTATAGTGGGATTTTATTTTGATTTTTTGTGTAAAAGTATTTAGTACTAAATAACCACAGGTTCTGAGAAACTAAACACATAAGATATGAAAATAAACTAAAAGCTAAATTACATCATCCGAAACTAGCTTAATATAAAAAAAGTAAATTTATTATAATATATACATCTATGTACACACAAACTGATTCTAATTTTCATAAAATATGCTTTATCAACACCTTCTAAATTAGTTCTGACAATAATTTTTCAATACTTAAGTAATTATGTAAATATAAGAGAGAGGACCTAATCTCAATTTCAAAAGGTATGTAAAAGGGGGTACCTTTGGGGAGTTAAAATGGTGTGCCCGGAACACTGCTGGTTGATGGCTGGTCAGGATTGGGTATCTATAGATCTTCCGTCGGTCTGGTCAGGGGCTTCCTCTTGAGTGTTTGGGGTGCGGCCGTGCTATTTGATACATGAACACTTCCCGTCGGACTTGACTGGACTCTCGAACGCGTTCCGTCGGACTTTCTCCTCGTCTCGATTATCGAACACTCCCTCAATTTTTAGATTTTTCTTATTTTATTCATTTCATCCTTGTCCCCTCTTCCTTATTATCGTCCAATCGGGATAGTTGTAAGAATCTAATTGGTCTGCTTAAACCCCGCCTTGAGACCGCCAACGTGGAAAACCTTTACCCTTCTAATCGGGCACTGTCCCTTAGGGACTCATAAATAACTCCCCAAAGGTACATTCTCATTTAATGTCAAGTACGGAGACGGGATTCTAATCTGGGACTGGGATCAGAACCCCGCCCGAGACCACCGTACAAGACAACAATATCCGTAGAATATAATTTTATGGTTTCTGTCTTTTTACAAAGATGTGATGAGGTCAGATTTAGATCCCGAGCATTTTACTTCTTGTATGAATGAATCAATTATATAACTGATCTAAATCGCCTCATCACAACAATTTAATTCAAGTAAATTTCATATAAAAAAATAAAAAAAAATACCTTAAATTTTGTACTAAATATTTATCCATAAAACATAATAAATTATATACATAATTAAAAAAATTGATCAATTGTTGATTGTGTACAATTTTTTTCTAAGAAGATCATTGATAAAATTGCTCGTCATCATAATGTTTTTTAAAGTCATCGGGCGGTGTTTTACTCCACGTTTCGACACTTTCAATGCAATTAATTCCTAGGCTGAGAAATGTTTAACTGGGCTGCAACATTGCGCTGACTCATTTTTGGTAACCTGTCATAACAATTTAAAATTTCGATCTTTTGTTTTAATGTTAAATCATTTCTCTTTTTGGCTTCCATATAGACCAGCTACATGTAAGTGAGCAAGGCATACATTGTGAATACGCTCCTTCTCAGTTACGATAATAATGTGTCGCCTTCTGTTTATCTGACAACCATTGAGCAACAGCAGGGTGTGGGTATTTCTGAAAAATTCCAGGTAAAGTGTAACCCACTCCTTTGATCTTTTCCCATTTCCCTGGGTGGAAGAGGGAGAATTCTTGGAAATTAAAACAGCATCTAGGGAAAGAAAAGTTTGGTTTCCTTCGAAGTACATTGTGAGGGTTCCTTTGCCAGTTAAAATGAAGTTTGAAAACTGATAGCATTAACCGATGTAACTATCACATAAAGTGATAATTTTAACATACAAATGAATAGAGAAAATCGGGACCAAGTGGTTTCGATAACAATAAGCGATTGATAACAATCCCCTATATAATAATAGCCTAAGTTA
>JAGEOH010001332.1:0-23377 GCA_032207245.1 Pardosa pseudoannulata
ATTTTCGAAGAACTTAGAACTGAGCATATACCAAAGTGCCCTTGGCACTACTTGGACACGTCGGAGCGGAAGCTTCGTCGTCCTAAGAACGGCGACCCCGATGTGTTTCGGCACTCCTTGGACGTGTCGGAGCATTGCTTCGTCGTCCTAAGTCGCGACTTAACGCCTATTTCCGCCCTGTTCTACATGGCATTGCTCTTTCTTTGTTCATTTTCGATAGTACAGTCTTCCCAAAGAGAGCATGACAACCCTCGGGTGACTATGCACTCCAATTTAAGGAGACGGTGTCATTACCCATCACTGATGAAGGCTACCTTCCCAACCAGGGGGTAGTGACCGTGCCTCGTGCTCTCTCGGGATGATACTCTCTTTTCCATCCAAGGGCCTGCGACGGTGAGCCGCACTCCGTGCAGGAACGAGATGCGGGCCTCTGGTCTGTGGTTGGTTGGCTATACAACCCTGCCCTTCAGGGTGGTGTCGAAAGCATTGCTGGGCCTTTGCCCAGAACAGATCTTCCACGAGGTACCTATACCCCGCTGGTCTACGACTGGCGAAAGGGGTACCAGGTGCGACATTTCGGGGTGCGTTTACTCAGAGGAGTTTCCCACTTCTCGGATGCCGCCTGGTGCTAGGTTTAATTAAGTCGGTAACTCGTCGCCCGACATCCTCGAGATCTTGGTGGCTGGCTTGACATATTTTTGTCAGCCACCGCCGATCCGAACTGCTTATATGGTGACTCCAAATCTCTCCTCTTCGGAGGAGGGGACGGTACTGCGGGGTTTGCCGACTGCGAGTGACTCCTTTTCCATTGCAGGGTAAAACCGCTGCAGGGTCGACATAAGTCCGGGGTTGGGTGGTCCCTGGACTACTGGTCGCGTATCGCTTGCCGCCGGGGAATTCTTCGGAATCAACCGGGGATGGCGTCCGGCCACCCAGTTCGCTTCCTCCGTACGGGGGGGCGACTGGGCTGGGGGTGGCTGTTACGTCATGGCGTAACTAGTCACCCTGTCCCCACTCATTGAGTGTGGCCCCTTCCAATTGCTACCCGTCCATCAGGAATGTGAGAACCGGTGGACGGTCGGTCAGCCTCGCTGATCGGACTCATACGTCTATTAAAGTGCCTCCTACGGTACGTCTGCCATGAATGGTGGCTCTGGCTCGGAACACCTATGCCTGTTTGCGCGTCGGTGCTGGAAAGGTCTCCGAGCGACTGTCGGTGTGGGTCCACCCTTTCTGACGATCGTGTTCGCCTCGCACTGTGCCGGAGTTCCTTCTCCGGGCAGCCTCTGTGCCGGAGTCCCTTCTCCGGGCAGCCTTTGCAGGATTGCTTCGCTACCTGACCTTTCGGTCGGTAGGGAGCCCCGATAAGCGTCTTAAATGTGTTTCGCACAGGTGGGTCTTTAAAACCTTACCGTAAAAGATCCTTCGCCTTCATTTTAGAGGACTGGATACCTTTAATGTCTAGAAGGTACGACGTCATTTTAATTCGTCTTCGGATCGGGTAGACACGATTCATCCACTGTCATCTGTTGCTGGCAGAGCCTGCCTCCAGATGTAAAAATTGCAAAATAGTAATGACCATGAAGCATATTCTCGTTGAATGCTTTGACTTTAACCACTTTCGCCGCCGATATTTTAATTCTCATTCAATTGACTTGAAGGATGTCTTGGGATCTACACGCTACCAGAACATACTTTTGTTTTTTTAAACATTAGATTTCTACCCCCATATCTAATTAAAAGTTTTATGATGTTCATTCTTATCAGTCGCTACAACCGTATTTATAATTCCTTTATTATATCTAATTATCTAATTTACAATAAGTTGGGAGTTTTAGGGCTTTATTGTATCTAGTGTTAATTTTATTTTTATTCAATGATGCTTTTTACCTTTATGTTTTTGGTTATACTATTTAATTTCTTGCACTTAATTTTTGTTCGGAACAACATATTCCTTGAGGATCCAGTGCCATTAAACCCCAACCGAATTACCATTTGCTTCTTCTTTGTGGACAGAGGAGTAAAAAAACGAATTGGAAACATTTCTCAGGAATTAAGATGCTGTTTTTGTATTGAAATCTTTATAAGTATTTGCGCCACAGATAACTCCTTCTTTTTCAGAATTTTCGAGAAACTTCTAGAAAAGTGTGAAAATAATAAGAATCAGCTATAAAAGTAGCTTGTATACTAAAAGAGGACCTTGTTTATTTTTAATCGAGAGTCGAAGTCGAGGCTTCCGTCCGCTATGTAAGTTCTCCTGGCTTTCGTTTGGAGAGCCAAATTTTCAACTGGGCAGGAGTTTGAACATCTCTAATTTTATTTGCTTGAGTCCAGATCACCACATAGACATTCTTTGGAGCAACAACGAATCATGGTTTACCCTTTTTCCGTTCGGATGGCAGGGTCTGGTTTTGGCGTCAACCTGGAGAATGTCTCCTGCCAGAATGCATTGTGCAAACAGTCAAGTTCGAAGGAGGTGGAATTATGGTCTGGGGTTGTTTCGCCTGGTATAGACTGGGACCCTTGGTCCCCATTCATGGTAAGCTCAACGCCGATGCCTACTGCACTATTTTGGATGACAATGTGCTTCCTACGTTGTGGCAGTTTTACGGGTTGGACCCCTGTTACTTTCAGGACGACAATGCCAGTTGTCATGTTTCGAGGTTAACCCAAGGATTGGTATGGTGTCCAATGGAGTTTCATCGAATGGACTGGCCTGTCCAGAGCCCAGACCTGAACCCTGTCGAGAACCTCTTGGACGAGTGGGATCGCCAAATTAAGGGGTGCACTACCAGTACAAAATTACGAAGGAACTTTTATGTCTACTCCAAGCCGAGTGGAAGACAATACCACTAGCTGTAATACAAAGACTTGTGGAAAGTATGCTACGGAGGGTTCACGCTGTAATTGCCTCTCGTGGAGGCTCTACGAACTATTGATTTTGAATAAAGTTACTTTTTTTTCTATCACAGGTGTCCAAATACTTATTGGTAGATAGTGTAAGGTTACAAAGTTTAGCTCATAATATATTACATAATGCAGGGCATATAACTTTATAATATTTTGGTATTAGTTTGTCAGTTTATACATTTTAAAACTGAAAACCGTTTGCATATGTGCTTTTTTCCTTGTTATAAACATCTGTTATTAAGATTTGTTTTAATTTTTCACATTATTTAGTTTTGTTTTATTTATTGTTTTTCATTTTTATGTGCTGTGTTTCTTGTGTGTGAGTGAGAGAGAGGCCCAGTAAGAAGAAAATGTATATGGCCACAAGAGGATTTAGCTCGGTCCTGGGTGGAAGTCTAGGATTCCAAAAAATTTTCGGACAGCAACTAGCTCTGAAGAATCGCCAGAGTGATTGTTTCTTGAAAACCCACAAATTTTCATCTAGTAAACACACCATATCTATGGGTAAGAATCTCTTTTTTATTATTTTTAACTTCTTTCATTAATATTTTTCTTTGTAGGCTTGGCCAAAGGTTACTCCAGGTTCAATTTAGGTCTGTCCGGTTTTATCCGGGTCTTACTCACCGCTAGTAGTTTGGGCATGTTTAAGTCCCCCTTGGATTTTCTGGAAGTCTACCATTCGGTCGTTAGTATTCCTAAACGCCACAGACAGATAGTAGGCAGTCCACTAACGCAACCACCTATCAGAGTAGGGAAAAGACATAGTATGTTAAGATTGCAGTGTTGAGTAATGGCAGTAGTAGTTCAGCATTGTAGTTCGCATAAGTCAGAAGCCACTCAAGATCCTTTGTTCTAATCTCTGTAGCCTTGCGAATGGGCCTATAAACGCTAAAGGGGCAACAGCTCGATTTTTTTCTTGCTGCATTCAGCACCCACTTTTTTATTATTCTTTATGTTTATATGATCAGGTTCTTTCTGAGTACTAATGCGAGGTTACACTGGGTTATTTTCCGAGCAAGCCGGGAGTTCTGCAGTGTGGGCCAATGACCCTTCGCAATGGCTCTTGAACGATGATTCCGAAGGCACACGATTGCGACTGTTGCGTCTCAAAATTTCTGTTCTTGTTCTTGGCCTACCAGATACCGCCTGGATGGTGCAAGTCTCAAATTTTTTCTTCTGCTACGACTATAGTCCTCTTTTTAGCCCTCGAAGCTCGCACCACCCACACTCATCATGGGTAGGAGGCCTGCTAGAGGATTCAGTCTTATTCCAAATTCCCTCCTGATCGCAACTCTGCTGCGGTCGCTTGCTGGTGGCACTTGCAGCGTAATGGGTACTTTAACGGGGGTCTGCTGAGTGGGCCGGCCCCATGTTTGCGTCTTTCAACCACCGCTGGGATAAGACTGGAAGGTCTCATAACCAAATGGCCCCGGTTTGGTGCGTATATTTTATCTAGTGACGTTTCGGCTGATATTGCTTGAGCTTATACTTATGCAGTAACTAGTATTCATAAGCGTCATGATACACTGAATGAATGATGATGCTTTGTGCAACGTTGCAACTTTTTCTGAGATTTTATGACTTATAGTGTTTAATATATTATCATTGTAAATTATCATCACTCATCCGACATGAAATACAACATTTAGTCAAACTACAATGACTATAAAGTGCAGAAATTCTGTCTAAAATATTGTGTGTCCTTAAAAGCGCAAAAATTGTAGCGGGGAATTGTGTGAGAAGGGAAAATGGCCGAAATACTGTATAGTTACCTCCTGGTAATGAGTTTTGGAATGTCCGGACTCCGTTTTGAATCCTGTTTCCGGCATGAATGTATGTTCGCAACTGTTTCCAATTAGCATTAAAATGTAACTCCCGCTAGTGTAGCAAAAATTGATTGTTAGTGATCCATTCCAAACCTTAGAATGTTTAAAAAAAAAAAAAAAAAAAAAAAAGCTGTACAAAACTGTACGAGTTATACATGTCTTTTATGGAATAACTCAGATTTTAAAAATAATGATAATAAATCTCTAATTTCAAATTCATGATGTATCTAAAATATTTAAATGTAGAACATTTGAAACATTATATGCTCATCTTACATATTTTAATATCTATCTGTCCGTGGCTTTAGCTCATCAAAAATGACTGCGAGATAAGGTCGAGAATATATACCCTCAAATTCAGAAAACTAGCCAAAGAAAAAAAATCTTTTTGGCAAGACTCATCTAAGATAATAATTAGTGGAGATATTAATTCAAAACTGCCCAAAATGAAAATTCTTTTAGTTCCTATTTGTGTTTCTGTGAGTAAACGATTGCTTGAATTAGCTTTTAATGACGTCATAAGTAAGTTATTTAAAAAGTGATTTTCACCAAATATCTTTTATCCGGGTTAAAATTTAACGTTAAGACAGGTATCGCCAAATGGGAAAAATTTGGAGGAATTTATATCAGTAAGTTTCATCTTTGTAGAATCATAATATGGTTTCAGTGCCAACGATAGAATTTTGAGATCTAAATTAAAAAAAATACACAATACGGACATTATATAGTAAAAAAAAGTTTCAAGGACTGCATCTTTACCACTTTTGTGGAGCCTTGGTTTGCAATCGGTAGCTCTCTGCAATTTTATTAGTTTTTGTACTTAATTGTGACCTATATTTTTTATTGTTTGCCAACTAAAATCATACTGTTCTTTTCCCCCTAAATGATGCATTTTGAGAAAGAAACACTACGAGATAGTAATGTAAAAATGATTAAATATTATTCTTTAAAAATTATGCTATCTAGACAATTTCTGATATTATCGAATAGATAGCAGGTCAGGATTGCCATGATTTAAATCACAATTTAAATCAGTTGATTTTTTTAAAAAAATCATTGATTTAAATCATTTTTTTTCACTTCTCTTAAAATCTATATTCCAAAGACAGGAGAACTGATAATTAGTCAGCACAGAAACACCAATAAGTAAATAGATAGCATGTGTTTTCGAAGAATTTAGGGGCTGTTACCAGAAAGTATGTAGTAGGGGTAGGTACAATGACTAGTTATGACTAGTGGAATTCCTTTTATGTAATGGGAGGTAAAGAGAGTATTACAGAACTTGAAATCCAGTTTATCTACCAAATAACAACAGCCGTGGCATCATCTACTAGAATAGAAAGACAGTTTTCTTCTTTTGGTATTGTTCATTTTAGCCTTCGTAACAACTTATACGGCCTCGAAACTAATGTTTCTATTGAACCAGTCAAATCCATAGTTCGTTGCTTAAAAAATATTGAAATAATTGTGAATTTTTGGTTTTTTAATAAATAGTTTGCGTTAAATGAATATTTAATTTGTTCTTTAAATTTACATCTTATTTAGTTTGCACCATACAATTACAAAATAATGAAATGTATTTAGATGAAAATTTCTGTATTTAATTTTAGGTAATCAGTGTGTAGAATATACTAGATAAATAAGTTGTTACTTATAACAAACTATTCCATGTATATTGCAAAAAATATAAGAACCCAACAATAATTAAAATAAGAATTCAGAAAAAAATCAAATAAATCTGATTTAAATCGAAAAAATCTGATTTAAATCAAATAAATCTAATTTTTCTTTACTTTTTTAGAAAAATCATGATTTTTTCCAACCCTGTAAAAAAATGTAACTGATGAAAACATATACATTGGTTGCTACTTAAACGATGACTAATATTTTTCATTATATTCTTTCGTTTTTTCTGTTATACATTTTAGTAATATATTTCCCTACGCATGTAAGTTTGTATTGATTGAACTCATATGATATACGAAACACAGATGCATCTATCCCTCGTTGCTCTACCAGTAATTCTACAAAAATTTTAGCATTTTGTTTTCTTCCGAAAATGTGGTAAAATATTGTTATTTAATTCTGTCATTTTATTTATCTTTTAATGTTTGTTCTTGTGCATTATTCTGCTTCTTTTTAATGAAATAGTGATTAAAACAATTGTGGTAAACTGCCTGGCACTGTTTAACTTTAAAAGAACTTTTAAAGCAATAAAAAGTTGCTTTTATTTGAAGAAGCATTTTCTTTCTTAGGTAAATTAGATATTTATAACTATTAGATATTTCATAACTATGGCTACTGTAACCAAACCTCCATGGATTCCGCCTGGTACAAATAGTCAAAAGAGCAAAAAAACCCAGAAGCATGTGAGTACTTTGTATTATTTTATGTATATTCTTTCCCAACTGAATTGGAGATAGGATAGTATATAACAGAAATGTCGAGTATTTTTAAGATGGGGGTCAAATTTTGTTCATATTTTTCTTACTACTACTTCATGGGTCACTAATGCCCATTTGCACCAGAGAAAATTTTATTTTAGTACTTTTAACCAAACTTTAATATTATATATATTTTAATCAAATTTTAATAGTATTTTTTAGTGTTCCTAACCAAACAATGGCCAAATGATGAGGTGCTTATCTTCAGTAATGTAGTTCATGGGTTCTAATCCCACAGTTGGCATGAATGTTCATAGTTTGGAATTAGCTCTAAGCAGCAGGTCCCAGTCTCATTAGCCCCGATGTAGCAAAACATTCAAATTCCAATCAACCAGCCAAGTATGTTTCTTCAATCATATATGCAATTGAGGAAAGCTGCGAATTTTCTCTGCTATAATAACCTACAACACAGTGTGTTAGCTATATATTTAGAAAGATTCAATCTAGAAATTGACATAATCTAAAACATTTTTTTTACTTAATATGATAGATTTATTTCTACATTTTTCATTGTGTGTATGCATGTTCATGTGTGCAAATACAGGAGTTATTACAGGAATCAAGAATGTTTAAAAATGTAACCAAGATTAATCATAATAAATAATTTAAAACATTCCAACCCATATAAATATTATATTAGAAAATGTTTTTCTTTTATTAGACTATAACTTTTTAAAATTAAATGTTACAAGAATGTGATATTAAATAATTCTTTATACGGAAAAATATTATTAATAACCAAAACTATCTTTGAATATACAAATATGATTAGATTGTACAAGATTGTTGGAAAAAGAAGAGGATTTTTTTTTCAAAGGACCAAAAAGGCTTATGGATACAGAAAACTTCAGAATAATTTTGTAATCAGTCTAAACCAGTGATTCTCAACCAGGGCCATAACTAGGGCATGGCAAAGGTGGCATCAGTCTTAGGGGTGCCACACCATGAAGAAAATGGGGTTTGAAGAGAACGATTTGCCCAGAGTAGAAATAAGGAAAAGTTGAAGAATATTTATTTTTTTATTACAAAGACCAATGTGTTTATAAATGATTTTTTTTAATGAATTTTCTTATTTTTTGAAAGGCTTCTAGAGACTAAACTTGTTGTATATTCTTACAAAATGTTTACAAATCACTGCTAACATGTCTTAATACAAATCCGGGTATTCATTTTAAGTTTTAAATTTATTAAAACTAAATTTAAATTTAGAAATTCACCAATTTTTGTATGAAAATTCAACGTTCAAATAAAAAATATTCTCCTAAAAAAAAACTATTCAGTTTATTAGCAAAATAATACCTACAAAGAGTTTAAAAATATTTTTAAGTATTAATAAGGCAAAAATAGAAGAAAAATGGAAAATTAATGTACTGGGAACATTTAAAGAATTAACAAAATATTTTGATAGTTTATTCAGAATATATGATAGAAAAAGAATCATGTTTACATATTTTCTCACTATATTAAGTGGTAGGGTCGCTAAAGGACCTAGTTACAGCCAAGTTCTCAACTTTTAAGCTACCACCCCCCTACGGAGCTGAATTGTTCTCAATGCCCCCCCCTACCCCACCAATGGATCCAAAATGTATTCAACACCCCCTTTGTAAAAATCCTGTAATTTAAAGTGTAGGATACTAGAAGTACTCCATTATAAGAGGCAAAATGTTTAAATAATTTTCTTTAATACAGTTACAAATCAAATTTTTATTACTGAGGCAGGCTGAAGCAACGCTCAAACAAATGGTTATGGTGCTGATCTACAGTTCCAGAGTTCATGGGTTTGTATCCCACTGCAGTATAGGTGTTTATATAGCCATTTATAATCAGCTTTAAGTAGTAGGTCCTGGTCTTAATAGCCCTTGTGTTGTAAAAAAGTACACTGTATCACTCCAAACCACAGCAAATGAATGCTGTTGATTAAATATATTTATCTGAATGTTGGCTCAATTTCATGTAGACCATAGGGAATGTAAATAACTGCTTCTGGTACCACCACGTAAATTTGCTTTATTTACTGCTAAAAATTGTGTAAATTAGATAATTAATATAATAAATTTATTTAATATTTTAAAAATTAAGTTTGAAAGCTGAAACCTGCTGATATTATTGCTCTACTGCCCAAAACAAGTTCAATGCCCACCAGCATCATCCTTCTGCTCCCTGGGGAGCAGCATTGCCCATGTGAGAACCACTGGTCTAGATTTATAGATATAATATACTAAATTTTTTAAATTTATATATATTTGTATTCTGTGTATATATATATATATATATATATATATATATATGTGAAGGGAGAGAACACCTCATCTCCGCTGCACTCCGATTGGACTGCGCGCGCAACACAGAGTGGCGTGCCAGAGACAGAACACTCAGAACAACGATGAGAGAGAGACGGCGAAAGGAGTAGACGCATCTTTCGACCTTTTGTTTTGACGCTATTATCTAAACTTATTTTTTTCATTCGACGTAAATTTATGTATTTGTATTTGTGTAACCGTCCGTATTTGTAATAAACGATTGTTACGTCCATGAAACCTAGAATTGCTCTCTCAATCCTAACAAATAATGGTATCAGAAGTTCTTGACGACCTACGCGCTTTTGATTTCGACGCCTTCTACGAAGATGATTCCTGACTTGGAAATCCTGCGTTTCCTTTTGAACATTTTTATTTTGCCGTTTGGACTATAAGACTGTTTGACCTGTTTTTTTTTCCCTGGATTATTCTGATATGAACGACTTCAATTTCCCGACGACTTGACGCATGACTATTCAACTCTGGTGAGTCCGTTCCTTTGCATATTATTTTAAAAATGGCGACAATATCGCTAAATGACATTCAATTTCTCGATCTTTAAAATGTGGAAGTACTCGAAGTGTTAAATTATTAAATGACGTCGTGTCGGACCTACCATTTGACCGGTCGACACGTAAAAGACTCAGACAATTTACAAACTTCCCAGAAAATTTTGATGTTGTAAAACGAAAACAAAAAATTCTCGAATCATTTATTTAGCTGATTTTATTTGTGTGTGTAATTTCTTGCATATTGACTTTACCGGATCCGAACATATTTTGTGTGACAGAATTTTTGAATCCCTGTCTGATCTTACCTCCTTTCGAAGTACGATTGAAATTTTTTCTTCCGACGATGATATTCAAACCGAAAGTATTTCTTCTCCCACCGCTTCAAACTTAGCAGGCAAAATCATTTCCGGTGATGAATCGAAAGCGCCAATATCTGTTTCTCCCCCTCATCACAAGCTTGCTACAGCCACCGACGTTGCAGACAGTCTGTCTCAGCAATTTTCCTCTCGCGTCGACCTTTGCGATGGAAAGGAAACAAATTCTGTTCTTGTTCGTGGTGATTCAAACAATTATATGAACTTTCCAGCAGCTAGCAGATTCGACGGTCATTCGTTTTGGTTTCTGTTACCACAGATAAGCGAAATTACACGTTCTTTTTCAGGAAAAGATGCCTATTCTGTGAACAATTTTATTTTTGATTTAGAAGAATTGTTTTCTACTTACGGTCTCAATGATGACGTACAAAAAGTTTTGATTACAAAAAAATTATTAATTGATCCAGCTCGTATTTTTGTATTGTCTTTGAAAAATATTACTTCTTTTGATAATCTTAAAGAGCACCTTAAAACTGAATTTGGCACAAAAATTTCATCCATTGATGTCCATAAAATACTTAGTTCTCGAAAATTGAAGCGAAATGAAACTGTTACAGAATATTTTATCTCAATGCGTGCGTTAGCGAGTCAAGGTAACATTGATGACGAATCGCTAATTGAGTATTGTATTTCCGGTTTACCAGACTCTCAAGCTAAACTAATTTTATATGGTTGTGTTAACATTTCCGAATTTAAACAAAAGTTACGTTCCTTTGAAAAGCTTTATTTAGCGGATGTCAAATCAGAAAATAATTTTCATCGTTCTTTTAAACCTCATAAGCATTTCAATAATAAATTTTCTACAGATAATCGTAAAAATTTTACTGAAGAAAAAAATAATCAGAATAATTTTACCTCAAAACCTCAGACTTTTGCTGGTAACACTGCACCACGCTTACCCAAATTAATGGAAAAATTATGTTACAATTGCGGTGAACGAAATCACATCTCCAGTTTATGTCCTAATAAAGACCGAGGAATGAAATGTTTTGAATGCAAACAATTTGGTTCACATAAAGCGGCTAATTGTCCGTCTAAGAAGGTACAATCACATGTTACAATTGTGCATCCCCAAAATTCTACTAGTTTATTCGCCAAGACTGTAACAATCAACAATATCCAAATTTCTGCTGTTGTTGACACTGCGTCGAACAAAACACTGTTGAAGGAAGAGATTTTTAGAAAAATTGTTCCTAACTGTTTTTTAGATGAGTCAAACGTTTTGTTGCACGGTTTAGGAAATACTACGGTGAAACCATTAGGTTCATTTTCAGCTTCTATTTTTATCGATGGTTTTGAATTTCATTCTGATATTTGTGTTGTCCCGAATACGGCTTTGCAATTTCCTATGTTGATTGGTGCTGATGTACTGGCGCAAGGTGATTTGAATATTTCCCATGGTGTTGTATCGTTGACGAAGACTACTACTTTTATTGTAACCAGTTCACCAACCCACAACGTTGATCAAACTTGTATTACTTCTCGTATAAATTCCCAACAACATTCGACAATGAGTAAAAATGCACTTATTGACAATTCAGCATACCCATTTTCATATTTAGCTGATTCAGTAGATACATCGTCCTACGACTTGAGTCACATTCTAGATCCGAATCTCAAAACACAGTTGTCAACCCTGATAAATAATTACAAGCCTCGTGGAACTAAACAAACTGATTTACAAATGACTCTAATTTTGACAGATGATGTCCCAGTGGCCCAAAGACCTCGTAGATTGCCATTTGCGGAACAAAAAATTGTTGAAAAACAGATACAGGAATGGTTAGACGCTGGCATAATTGCGAATAGTTGTTCTGATTATGCTTCCCCCATCGTTCTGTGTAAGAAGAAAAATGGCTTATACCGACTTTGCGTGGATTATAGACGCCTTAACAAAAAAATAATTCGAGATAAATTTCCCATCCCGCTCATTGACGAAGCTTTGGACCAGTTGCAACAAGCCAAAGTGTTTAGCTCGCTTGATTTGAAGAACGGTTTTTTCCATGTTTCGATGAACCCTAACAGCACAAAATACACCTCGTTCGTCACCCACGAAGGCCAATATGAGTTTTTGAAAGTCCCGTTTGGTCTCTCCAATAGTCCTAGTGTCTTCCAAAGATTTGTTTCCAGAGTGTTTCGCGATCTCATTCGTGAAAAAATCGTTATCATCTACATGGACGATATCATAATACCCTCACAGGATGAAGCCGACGGTCTCCAAAAATTACAACGTGTATTAGAAGTAGCATCGGACTTTGGTTTAATTTTGAATCTTAAGAAATGCCAATTCTTACAGCGCCGCATTGAATTTCTTGGATATGTAATCGAGAATAACACAATCAAACCATCACCGTCGAAAACACTTGCCGTTCAAAATTTTCCTTTGCCGAAGACGTTGAAACAGGTTCAAAGTTTCCTGGGCTTAACAGGATATTTTCGAAAATTCATAAAGAATTACTCACTGATTGCGCGACCTTTGTCTGATATGCTCAGAAATGACGCATCTTTCCATTTTGGCCCTGAACAACATCAAGCTTTTCTTGCCCTCAAGGATTCTCTTTCGAATCAACCAGTTTTGCATATTTTTAACCAAAATTCACCTCTAGAATACACACAGACGCAAGTTCTTTTGGCCTTGGTGCTGTCCTATTACAAAAATCCGATGATGATGACAAGTGGCATCCCATACATTATATGAGTAGGAAGACCTCGCCACAGCAGTCAAAATATTCTAGCTACGAGCTTGAAGCACTTGCCGTTATTGAAGCGGTAAAGAAATTTCGAAATTATCTTTTAGGAAGCAAATTTAAAATCGTGACTGACTGCGCTGCTTTCCAGCAAACATTGCAAAAAAGAGATCTTACCCCCAAAATTGCCAGATGGGCAATGTATTTGGACGAATTCGATTTTGAAATTATACACCGTCCTGGAAAATTTTTACAACATGCCGACGCTTTAAGTCGAAATCCCGTTTACTTAACGACATGTCTTGATGCAGATCTTACATCACAAATCTCTAAAGCGCAAAGCGAAGATGACTACATCAAAACACTCAAAATCCTAATTAAAACCGGACAAGACTCCGAACATATACTAAAAAATAACCTTGTTTACAAAATCGAGAAAGATCGTGAATTAATTGTTGTACCCCAAATCATGCAAACTGAGATCATACGCTTAATTCACAACAAAGGCCATTTCGCAGTTGCTAAAACTCAAGACCTTTTCAGTCAAGATTTTTACATTCCACAAGCCCGACGACAGATTGAGAATGTAATTGCCAATTGTATCGAGTGCATCCTTTGTAACAAAAAACGCGGAAAGAAGGAAGGTCTTTTACACTCCATTCCGAAAGGTGACATTCCATTATCAACATACCATATTGACTTTCTAGGACCACTCCCGACGACGAACAAGACTTATCAATACATTTTCAGTGTCGTAGATGCTTTCACCAAGTTTACGTGGTTATATCCCGTCAAATCAACAGCATCCCGCGATGCAATTGAAAAGCTCAAACTGCAAAGTATTACATTTGGTAACCCATCACGAATCATATCAGATCGTGGTTCAGCTTTTACATCCTCCGATTTCGCTGAATATTGCTCCCAAGAAAACATCGATCACGCAGTAATTACTACCGGTATACCAAGAGGCAACGGCCAGGTAGAGCGTTTACAAGGAGTTTTACTACCTGTACTAGCTAAACTATCCATCGACGATCCAGCAAAATGGTTTAAATTTGTTCCCGACGTCCAAAGAATATTAAATAGTACCACCTCGACGACCACGCATTTTACCCCATTTGAGCTAATGATTGGAATCAAAATGAAAAATAAAGAAGATTTACGTATCAAACAAATATTGGACGAAGAGTATTCAAACATCATCATGCAAGAAAAACATAACCTCCGAGACACAGCAAGAAAAAATATTCTCGAACATCAAAAGCGTTCCCAAATTCAATACAACAAACGTCGAAAAAAACCAAATACTTACAAGATTGGTGACACAGTAGCTATTCAAAAAACACAATTTTCGACTGGTTCCAAATTGTACTCAAAATTTTACGGTCCCTACGAAGTTACTGCAGTGAAGACAAACGACAGATATGATGTGCGAAAGCTAGGTCAACATCCCGGACCCAATACTACATCGACCGCAGCTGATCATATGAAGCCTTGGCCTCACATTTCATCATCTTTTCCCACCTGATTTCAACAACGACTTGTGACTGATCTACTGTTGACGACTTGCACAAATTTTGGACTTTCTTTTTTTTACCAGTGACATTTGAGCTATTCTTCTGAGTGCACTTGCTGTTTGACGTTGCAGCTATCGACGGACATTTTTTTTCCTGAACATTATTCTTTTTCTCTTTTGTTTTCCTTGTGTTTTCTTTTTATTTGCAGATGTTGACGATTGTTTTCTTTCAAGTCTTGAGGGTCCAAGACTCCTCAGGATGGACGAGTGTGAAGGGAGAGAACACCTCATCTCCGCTGTACTCCGATTGGACTGCGCGCGCAACACAGAGTGGCGTGCCAGAGACAGAACACTCAGAACAACGATGAGAGAGAGACGGCGAAAGGAGTAGACGCATCTTTCGACCTTTTGTTTTGACGCTATTATCTAAACTTATTTTTTTCATTCGACGTAAATTTATGTATTTGTATTTGTGTAACCGTCCGTATTTGTAATAAACGATTGTTACGTCCATGAAACCTAGAATTGCTCTCTCAATCCTAACATATATATATATATATATATATATATACATATATATGCATATACATACATATATACATATATACATACATACATATAGACATATATATATATAATATATATATATATATATATATATATTATATATATATATGTTTGTGTTCATTTAAATAGGTGACAAAAATTCAAGATGTTCTACCTGTTAGAAAATCTCTGATTTAATATTGATTAGCTCAAACTCTTCAGCTGGCAAAATACATTCAAATATTTTTATGTGTACTCTATATCAGGAAATGAAGTTAATTTATACTCATTTTACATCTGTAAAAACTTCATACTTATCACTTCATAGGTAATTGTTATATATTTACAAGCATTAATATTTTTGAACATAAGCATATACATATATGTTTAACATCATTTAAAGTATTTGTGCTTAAAATAGATTTTAAAATGCTGGAAATGCATTTTTTCATGCTTATTACCTGTTATAATCTAGGTCTGAAAAATGTATTAAAACAGAGCTATTATAAATCCCTTGAAAATTATTGCATTTTAAAGTAATTTTTTTATTGAAAAAAATTTATTAGTTTTATAAGAAATTAGAAATAGGAAAGATTTTGAATTTATTATTTTTGCCTTAAAATTTGATATAGATGTTATATAAGCAATTTTCCCTGATGAATATTACAAGTATTATCTAATTATATATAAGGGCTTGCTATACATATATATATGTATATGTAATATATCAAAATTATTTAACTTTAATATTTCCTTAAAAATCTCCTCTCTTCCATTCTAATTCATTTAAATCTTTTTCCCAGCCTCTAAATAGTTTAATCCAAGGAGTGTTTTCCACTTAAAATTCTTCATAAAGTTGTCTATCCTAAAAATGTAAACTTTCTGTCTATTCAGCATGTTTCCCAGTTGTCAGCGGCAAATGGTTTCTCGTTTTGCTGATATTACATTTAATTCACTCATTAAGGTTTTTTTTTACCTTGGGAAAATTTGTTTTTTTTTGCTCTTGGGTGCACCTCTGTTTGATCAGTGGCTTTTCTTTGTCTGTCGTGCAGTAGAATAGATGTGCATTGTAGCTGCTCTGGAATAAAGTTTAAATTAGACTTGTGCTGTTCTGTTCAATGTCGGCCCAACTGCATTTTCATTACTAGCTGTTGAGCTTTCTCCTTGTCCAACAGTTTACGAAAAAAAAAAAGTTTACATATATATAATATTAAATTTATTTGAAAAATTAGGATTTTTTAAACTGAAAGTATTAATGTATTGTATTGCAGATTTTTATATCAGCAGATTGATTGATATTTACTTGGAAGTGCTGCGATAAATGTTTTAGATCTGAGTCTCTATCTTAAATTTTTCCTCCTAGGTTAATTGACTTTCAGAGTGTTGAAGATACCTGTATTAATGAATTACTGAGTGAGATTGGAAGCTCAATAAAGGATATCAACGAATTATTTGAAGATTTAGAAAAGGGAATTTATGTGTTAGAAAATGTAAGTGTTTTTCTAATTCAAATATTTTAAATTATATAATAATGCATATAATGAACATTTTAGGCTAATACTTCTTAATATTTTGTTATTGGATTGAATATAATCTGGGTGGTAGAACTGAAAAATCTAGAAATATTGAAGAATTTGAAATAAAACAGGAAATATCAAAATTAAGAGAATATGCGATCTGGTTACAAATAAATTATTTTGAAATTTTTAGAACAATCTCTTTGTTTTATTTAACCTCTGCAGGAAAGTTGAAACAAGAAAGAAAGAAATGAATCCCCAGGCCCATGTATTTTCTCTATTAAGTCTATTTTTATTTGAAATTAAAAAAAAATTCAATTTCATATGCTGAAATTTACAATTTATAATCCCTGATAGTATTTGTGTATATGTAACAAAAGTTTCATAAAAAATCATAAATTTTAAAGGCAATTGTTTCATTTTAACAAAATTTATATTTACTTTAAAAAAATAGCTGTTTTAAAATTTTTTAAAAAATTAGCAGTAGAACTATATATTGCCAAATTATTTCAGAAATTGTAGGAATTAAATAAATTAAACTCTCAGATTTGAGATCTTTCATATCTATTTGCTATTTAGTTGTATTTAAATTGTTTTCACTATTATTTTAATTCTAACTAATAGATATTTAAGTGTCATCTGAATAATCAGATTCACTGTTGCCAACTACTCTGAATTCTCCGGAGTTGCTCCGGAGAAATGAGAAAATTGGATAACTCTGGAAACTCCTCACATTGCTTCAGAAAAGAACAAAACTTTTGAAGAGCTAAAAGATTACAATTCAGTCATTAAATACAAAGTTTTGCAAAAATACTGTTGGATATTACTCTTTCCACACAGTAATGCTGCATGTTAAATAGTTTTCAATACTGTGTGGAAGAACCAAACTGAATTGAAGTCAAATTTGAGTAGACAAACTCTAGAATCCCTGATGATAGAAAAATGTTAACATTTTACTCAGGGTCAATGTTGCTATAAGATACTGTTCTGAAAAATACGTTGTTAAAGCTAAAAAAGGTACTCATAAATTTTTAAATGCATAAATTTTAATTTACCTTTTACAATGTACTACTGTGTAAGTATTTTAAATTTAATTTTAATTTAGAAACCAATAAGATATGTACTTATGTATAATCTGCAATCAGCATGTTAAAATTTCAAACCATGCTGTTGCTCCGGACACAAGTGCCTGAATGTTGGCATCTCTGCTGTTATTTGCAATAGAAAAATTACTGTCCTTCATTTCACTATCTGATTTGCTCATCAATTTAAAAAATCTTATTCTCACTTAGCTATTTTACTCATCTAGCCATGATGGCTGAAATACAAAGGAATATACAAATATACAAAACACTATCTAGAAAACTCAAAACTGCAAATGACAATTATGCTCCCACCTCAAATCATAATAAACATTCTATTCATTCCCATTCCTTATAAAATAAAAAAATATCAGTGCTCAATAAATCACAGCCCTTGTGGGGACTCCAACATTTACTGTTTTTATCCTGTTCAAAATTTCCTGATTCAATCGAGATAAAAAAAACTTATAACTGGAAGCATATATAGAGGGTAAACACTCTGTGGAACATAATTCAAAATTTAATGGACTTCATCTGCTATCTATTGCCATTTAAAAATTTAAATAAAATATTCTGACCCCCAATTACACCAGTGTGTCCAAGGCCTTAATATTTTAAAGGTCACTTACATGAATTTTTTGGAATTAGTTTATAAATATTATCTATGAATCTTATAATTGCAAAATGTATTAAAGTTTTTCTTTGCAATCCTTAGAGGAGTTGCCTTAAAGCAGGGGTGCCCAACCCAAATTGGTTTGTGGGCCAAAAAACAATTAACTGAACTGAGGTGGGCCACACACATAAAAATAAAACAACAAATTATTCAAAATATTTTATTACCGTGCAATATTCAAAACATGCATTTTTACAGTGCCAGATGCGACTGTACATAAAAGTCGTGTTATACATATATCATAACTACAATGACGATAAGCATTAACTATACTGTATTTATAAACACCCCAATACCTTACCTTCCTCCCTTCAAATTGTCCATCAGTGGTTTTTAAAAATGAAATTTATTTTAAAATAAATTTTCTTCTAGTATTGCATATTTTGTATTATTATAATAGATTAGTTGATGTTGTAGATATTTGAATGTATTCAAAGCTAAAATTTTAATAACCAAAAATTTTAGATCAATCTAAATGTACTGAATACATTTTCAAAATACATTGATGACTATTTTTTTTAAAAGTACTTTCAGAAAGTTTTTTCAAAGTCTAATATATGTTTAAACTGCAGGATTCTTTATTATGCTTTTTAAAAAGCTTATGCTTAAAAAATAAATGATAAAACAAATGTTTCATAGCCACACAAATGTCAAGACTCAAAATTTCATTTAATGTAAGATGCTGTGTTTTTTTTATTATAAATGAATTTTCAGTTTCTTCCTAACTTGTCAAAAATAATCTTTTATTTTGTGAGTTTGAATAGCAATTGTACTCTCAAAAGAGATAGGATATAAATGAAAATGTGTGATGTTTATTAAAAAATATGAAAGAGTAGCATTTATTTAACTGAATTTTAACTTAGAGAAATTAAAAAAAAAATTAAAAATTAATGATGTTCATATATAATCATTCTAGATGCCTTAGATAAAAATTAAAGTGGGACAATGCATAACAAATAGAATAATAGGATTATAAACTACCATTAGGCTTTAAAAATTATATATATATATATATATATATATTGTTAGTATTTGATGTTAAATATTTTTAAAAATTCTGTTACTGAAAACAAAAACATTTGTTTTATAAGTATATTCGGCTTAAATTTTATTACTGGATTGAAATCAGGGCCTGATATTGCACAGGTACTTGAGGCATGTGCCCTGGGCACGAAAATTTAGTCGAGTGCTTGAATTAAGTGGGGAAAAATTGCAAATTTACACTACCATGATTAAGTTTTAATAAATTACTGTACAAGGTAATTGTGTTAGTCATGAACTATATTGTTTCCTATTTACTTTAATTTTACTGTTATTTACCTGATAATTAATTCCCTCAACAAACCTGGTGCTCTTTTTATCCTATGGGTTATTGCATATTTATAAGACAGATTATTAGCAACATACCACTATAAACCATTAAATTATCTCATCAATTTAAATTATTTTTAATTCTATTATTATTTATTTTCAGCACCACGAAACTTGTGAGCGTGACAAGGTAAAAATTAAAAAAAAAAAAAAAAGAATCATTCTAGGTCTTTAAAAGTCCTTAATTTATAGCATGGCCTTAACAGAGATAATAATGATTATGTAAAATGAAAATTTGGTGTTTTTGATTTTGAATATTACTTTAATGCTAATTTCTTAAATATGTTTTCTAATTCAATGTTATAATTTTTATATGACTGTAATTATGTTAATAACTTGTCGCTATAAACTTGCAATATGGGTGGAGGGCACAAAAATTAGTTTGTGCCCTGGACACAAAAGTATCTTAGTCAGGCCCTGATTGAAATTTTTATGTTGTATAATTATTATTATTTATGTATTTTTCACAGACTTTAAATGAAGACCAGAAATTGCAGAAGTATTCTAAAGTTTTCAAAATTAAAGAAAAATTGCTTTCAAAAGTTTTTGAGTTAAATGAAAAAGTAATTATAATTTTTCAAACTACCTTTGAGAAACAAGATTTCAAAGAGCTATCTGAACTTCAAGTGTCTTTGAACAGAAAGTTACAAGTAAGAAATTTATTTCAAAATACTTTGAATTTTCCCATTTTTATATCATGATTAGTTTTATTTTGTAAATAATTATTTCAACTATGAAAATTATATTGTGTTTAAAATAATTATCATTGGGAGAGACATCAATGTAACAACACTTAGCGAAGAATTTTATATTATATAGATTTTTTTCCTTTTTTAAAAAAAATACCAAATTATTTTCATTACTTGAAGTATTATTCATATTCTCAAGCTCTCTCGCTATACAGAGGTTGGATAAAAATGCATGGAAACATTGTCAAGTTCATGCTTGAACTTAAATTTGATTCTAGCCTAACCTGTAGTTTGCACTGTTGTATTTGCCAACTAAAGCAGCTTATACAATGTCTTCAATGCATAGCAAGTGTCACTGGTTAGAACAGTGTTCTGTGTAGTTGTAAGGGCATTATATCTGAGCTAAATAAATTTGAAAGTAAGCAAATTGTTTTTGCTTCTTTTACAAAGGTAGCCAACGTGTTCATTGCTTCAAGAAGTACTGCATTAAAGATTTTATGCTGCATGCAGGAAAAGTGGTAAAACGTCATTAGTTGGGTAAAAAAGTGGATGATAGTGTGTAGTAAGGTATTGTGATTAGTGGTCATTGAAAAGGATTATAATGAAATATAAGTTGACAACAGTTACAAAAGTCACTCCTGAACTGAATGTGAGGCTCACAAACCTTAACAGGCACCAAAACTGTAAGAAAGCTTCATAAGCAGGAAATTTCAGGGTGAACTGCAATTCCAAACCTATTCATCAGTCATGCAAATGCCTGTAATAGAAAAACTTTGTGCCTAAGCCACAAATCCTAAATTATAGTACAATGAAACACTAATTTGGTGGGATGATTCTTATTTTGCAGTTCCCATCTTATGGTTGAGTTTACATCTCACAAACACTATTTAAGTCTATAATGCAGACTGTTTGTTTGCCAAGAGTAAAAGATCATGGTGGTTTGAACAGCCATATTGTGGTATTCCACGAGTCCCATGATAACTGCAGGATTGCGTTACTGGCAAGGGCTTGACTATTTTCACTGATCATATTCATCCCATGGTACAATGTTTGTTCTGTAATAGCAATGCTGTGTTCAAAGACAATAAAACACCTAACACTCTTTGCATCATCCAGGAATGGTTTTGTGGCCATGAAATGATATATCATATCGTATCTCCTCTTAGCATCAGTTACTAGACCTCAATATTATTGAGCTTTTGTAGTTTGCTATGGAAAGAAAGGTATATAATCACTATCATCTTTTATTATTGTTACCTGTGCTTGCTACTATTTTGCAGGAAAAAAGGCATATTCAATAGGAAAACATTCAGGACCTGTATATATCCATTCCAAAAAAATTGCAAACTGTTTTGAATGTCAAGTTTTCCTACCATATTAGGCACTTCATCTTTTTTTTTTTTTAGATTTCCATAATTTTTGCAACTCTTGTTTATATATATTAAAAATTTATTATATTAAAAATTTATCTTGATGAATAACTAAATTATTTTCTTCATTTTTAATTCTACATTGTGTTGAAAGAACAATCTCAGTCCAAAGAATGCATATACATTCTTTTCTTCTGAATGAAATCATTAAATTACCATTCTTTCCCTTTTCCAATGTAGTTCTCAGATGGTCTTAGTGACTCATTTGGATTTTAACCGTGTGTAGGGCCACATGTATTAACCATCTAGCAATTTTTTTAGCACCCAAAAATGCTGAGCTAAACATTTTCTAATGGAAATTAGGGTTCTCTCACTCTGGGAATGACATATTATATGCTGTTTTAGTGCCAAATTCCTTGCAGTGAAAATTCATGGCAAATAAGGATTAAGATTTTGCATTTTATGGAATAAAATGAAATTTTAATAGACCTAGCTACAATTTTCCATTTTCAAATTCTTCTGTAAAGTTAATGCAGGCCTAGGACTGAACTAAATAGCCAAATCTAGTCCAGGGCCAGTTTCTACCCATTGTTTGAAAAATAAGCATATCAGGGCAGCCGATGGGAGGAATTTGAAATCATCTTGTGACACACACACACACACACACACACACACACACACATATATATATATATATATATATGTGTGTGTGTGTGTGTGTGTGTAAAAAACTAGAATTTTGATGAGGTTTCACTACAGCATTATAAGTTCAAAAGGCATGAAGAATGGTATCTACATGGTTTCCGCGCACCTGGAAAGTCAGAGAAAGTCATAGAAAATCATGGATTTAGACAATGGATTAATTTTGTCATGGAAAGTCTTGATTTTTCAAGCAAAATGAGTAAAAGTCATGGAAAGTCATGGATCCGCTAAACTACCGATTAAAAAAATGCATTGAATTGTTTAATTCTATTTTTACTTGTCATTTGGCTTAAGTTACTGAATTTGGTATTTATGTATTATCCTATTGACCATATTGCCAAGTAAAATTTGTTCACCAAGGATACTCAAAGCAAGAAAGCTTAATGGGTGGGTAAATGTATATTATTCTGGTTTTTTCTTACATTGTAGATTAAAATTGTATTAATATAATATTCATTATTTTTTAATAAAAATTAAGATTTTTGCATAAAATATAAGTTTATCTCTAGGGATATTGTATATAAACATTATAGGGTTATATTAGGCTATTATTCATGGTCACCTGGATAATACCAAAGTACCCTGAATTCAAATTTGAAACATTTTGATTGAAAAATTGCTATATGATTAAACTTAGGTATGTAGATACAATAATTTATTTTTTTGTGTGTGAGTTTATTAACACTTATAAAGTAAGTTTATATTTTTTATGATAAAATTCCTGTAATTTCTCTAAAAGTATATATTTTATTTGTATGTACATCAGAAGTTTTATTCATATATACTTTAACAAAAGCTTTTTAAAGTCATGGAAAATGATCTGCTAAATCAGGAAAAATCATGGATTTGAAAAATTTTATT